>OMLP01046936.1:19370-51308 GCA_900302685.1 Spondyliosoma cantharus
TGCTGCTGGATGAAACAGCTATGCCCAGAGGAATGGAGGTGAGGATTTTAGTTAGAAAAACCTCATGCTCAGTGTGCCACAGCCAGTCATCTGTGTTCTCTGATGATTTTCTGTGTGTGTGTGTGTGTGTGTGTGTGTGTGTGTGTGTGTGTGTGTGTGTGTGGCTTTCGGAAGTCAGCGATTGTTCTTTGAAACACAGCAGACTCAGCTCTATCCCTCGGAAAGTGTTGTCAGTTACACTCTACTCACACACACGTCCTGCATACCAATACCACCAAATCAGCAAAGTTTTCATTTACAGTCAACATGAACAATAGGCCCAGGCCATGTGGGGCAAACGTCAGATTGAGAATAAGGATTACACTGTGAGGTGTATATTAATAGATTTTTTTATCAGTGTGTTGAATTTAAACAAACATCACTTTTAAAGATGCATTCACATGCAGGTCAGCTAGCGTTTATGAAAATGCAAGATTCCCCCCTCAGCAGTCAAGAATATTGATTGTAAATGGCAATGTAATCAGCCCGTGTAGGCCCGGAGCTGCTCCACTGACAACAAACGGGAAGGCTGGATCGCTCAGAAACAAGTATTTCTGAAAAAAATGAAAAATGTTCATGGTGGTGATGATAAGCAGTTAGAGCCAAGAAACATGAAACTCTCCCTCAGTGTTTTTACTCTCATGCTTCATTTATTGTCAGTTATCAAAATCTAAACTGACGTGTGATGACTCGCCTGTTTCATTTTGTCTTTCCTTTTTGTATTGTGTCTCACTTAGAAGCCGATCCAGAAGCTGCACGCAAAGCCGATGCGGCAAAGGCTGAGGGAGATCCCCAGGGTAAGGAAACACACACACATAAACACACGCAAACTGCAGATAAAACACATTTAGTACGCTTGATTTTAATACTGTATTTCTTTCTTTTTTGCAGTCCTTAGCAACCTGTTGCCCTCCTCCTAGACCAGCAATGAACATATGACTGCCTGGACCAACTACAGGCAAGCAGAGTGGCAATCTCACTGTTCAGCTCGAACTCCTGTAGAGCTAAATTACTGTGAGGCCCCAGAGTAGGGCTGTGTGTGTGTTTCTGTTTGATTGAGTGGTCTGTGTGAGCCTGTGTGTGTGTGTGTGTGTGTGTGTGTGTGTGTGTGTGTGTGTGTGTGTGTGTGTGTGTGCATGCGTGCGTGCGTGCGTGCGTGCGTGCGTGCGTGTGTGCATATATGTGGGGGAAAATGATTTAGATCAGAAAAGCAAGTAGATATATGTGAACCTTAGGGCTTTTATGATTGTCACGACATAGCAATTTATGGAAATAATCAGTCAAACTTTGTACTTTAAACCAAATCTGACAACCTGTTTTAAGAGATTAAATCTCACAATTACGTGTGATCATGAGATGGCTAAATTATAGAACTACTTTTTTTTATTTCATTTGTATGGCTTCTATCCAGCTCTAGTAATTCAGTGTGAATATAAACCAGTGACAGATATTGATGTTGTAGACGTTTAACTTTGTACTGAATTCATAAGAATGGATTATTTTCCCTTTCATATCTCGTCATCCTTTGAGCCACCCCATATGATTTCGGAGTTCCACTGGCATTGTTTAGTGAAACACATTTGTCCTTTTTTCAATGTAATTTTCCTGCAGTGCAAATGCAGGACAGACGGATAACAGGGGGCTTCTATAACTACCATTGTGTTTCCTGGATTCTGGCTAGGAAAAATGTAAACCTAGGGTTCTGGGGACGCTGTTACGCGGCCCGACGCCTGTTCAGTGGGCCAATTAATGTCACTGTACGGTTGTGTGTTTGTGTGTTTTTTGATCGGTGAAGGGGCTTAGATTTAAATCCTGTTGGGTGACTACCACTTCGATGAAATTTTCCAATTAAACACAAAATAATGTAAATTAAACATTTTACAACAAAATCTGTTTATTCAACAGTATGATGTCTTTAGAAGTGTGGGTTGAAGTGAAGTGTAGTCCGACCCCGTTTCTCTCAGCCGACGAACGTTCAGCTGACGTGGACGAAATTTAAAAAAAACGGTGATGTAGAAATGTATTAGACAGATGTTCTGATGTAGTGTGTGTCAGTCTAGTTGTGATGCAGTAATTTCTCCTCTATAGTGCCTTTTACTGTCGCAGCCTGGCTTGGCCAATCTACAGACACACAGGGAAGAGAGCCGGAAGAGAAACAAATAAAAGTGAAAAAGATGTCAGATGAATTTGTCAAAATATATGAGAGAAAAAAAAATCAAGGAATATATTGAATTCATAACTGTTGATAAGCCTCACCTTGAACCGCTCGACATGTGAGTACTGTACATTATTGTACATAATTGTAACAGCTGCTGTATATGTGTCCACATTTGCTGTTGCTGTTTTATTTCCGGTAACTTTTTTAAGCTGATATTTCATTCCTGACTCTCCTCGTCGTGTGTCTCTTCAGCTGAGCAAGCCAGTTGCTGTCACAGTGTTTTTGTACCATTCATATTTCCAGTCACCTGTGATTTTTTATATGAATTTTACATTTAGCGGTGGTGCCTCAGAGCTGACATTGATAGTCCTTTTGTCGACTTGTTTGCTGTGGTATTTTGTGATTATGATTGTGAAATGCCAATCTGCGCTACAGCATTCAAAACAACAACAACAACAAAAAAAGCCCAACAGTTTTCTCTTTTGCCGCTGTAGCACAAAAAATATTAACTTCTGAATGTCTTTTTTGTTGCCTTGCAGTTTTTGTACTTGCTCTGCTCCCTTTAAACTTTGAAATAGGGTTATAGAGGTTGCATAGTGCTGCAGTTCATCTAAACTGTGTTACTTGTAAAGCACCATATAGCTGCAATACAGGACAGAGACTGTTGCTAACAGCCTAGCCTCAAGATGATAAATATTAATAATCTGTGATGTCACATGTCATATCGATTAATCCTACTGTATAAACTGTGGGCTGGACGCTGGGTCAAAGCTCTGTTTAAAATGTCTTCTTATCCTGTAACCTGTGATGGACTGAGTTTCTGTATAGAGGACTGAAACTGCCAAAATCAAAAACAAATACATGGCTCAACAAGTGTAATTAAAATGCTGTTAAATGTGCGAAAATACAATAAATAAAATAAATGTAACCATTAATTAATTTATTAAATTCTAATTCTGCTGTTTTAATTTGCTTCTGTATTTGTTTACCTTCTTATCAATTCACCTATTTATATACTTTTTCATTTAACTTTTCATTTTATTTAATAATTTATGCACAGTGAAGCAAAAATTCATAGAAATGTAAAAAGAAAATACAGAAAAAATATAAATAAATCCATCTAAAAATGAATATATTAATAAATCAAATAGAAAAAAAATAAGTAAACAAATTCAGGCAAATTAAACCAAATATCAATTTTTGTCACATTTGATAAATTAATTATTACCTACATTATGTTTTCTGGTGCCTTTTAATGGTATATTAATTTGTTTATTGAGCCATTTAATTATTTTTGATTTTGTTTTGGTCCTCCATAAACAAATGAAAGTCTGTCTGGAATCGCTTTACTGCGTCTGCTACAATGGCATGGAGTGATAATGCACAAAACACCCGTTAAATAATAGTACAAGCTTTGAGATACAGCCATGGATGCCTTCAAAACAGAGAATCCGCCTTTCGATGCAGTACCCGCCCACTTTGTGCACTTAAATAAGTGCAAAGGGAAATCGACAAAAGTGCTCAGCTGTCCTGCTGTGCATATTCACAAACCTCCCCGGGACTGATTTACTGTAAAGGAGACCGAAACAACTAAAAAATGGAACGAGGCCTGCTGCCTGTTTTGAGCTGTTTAGTCCCGAGCCAGTCAGATTCCTTGTGAACACAAACAATTGGAGCTTCAGCATCCAAACCAGAATGTAAAAAAAAAATGAGGAAATCGTAGACTCATTGGGTCCTGAAGTGCACTTGCCAGACAATGCTAGGGGGCATCAATCATTGAGCTGACCAGTCCTGCCTTAAATGTCACCTCTTAAATATTCCAGAGAGGAAAACAGAGAACAAATCATCAGACAGACAGATTGACACAAGCGGAGATGTTTTGCAGGTGATTTTAATAACACAATCTCTATGGGAGAAGCACTTTCCTATCCTGTATACATCTTGATTCATTACAACATATTTAGGCAATTCATTTATTTTAAATTTCAACTAGTGACTCTTAGCTTTTATTTAAATATTCTGTGTTTTTTGTATAGGAACTGTCTTCTTCATTTTTTTGTCATCTGGCACTTGTGTTGTTCTTCTGGAATTGTGTAAATAATGTTTGAGGAGTCAATTAAACAGTTTTCGTGGGATATTTCTGTGTTTTATTTCTCTCTCAGATATCTTTGGCTTGGGTGTGTGTGTGTTTGTGTGTGTTTGTGTGTGTGTGTGTGTGTGTGTGCGTGTGTGTGTGTGTGTGTGTGTGTGTGTGTGCAAGCGTGTGTTTTTTTACTATGATTTCAAACATGAAATTAACTTATTTAACTCACTGAAATGTTAAGAAATCTTTGTCACAGTAGATCTACTTTTGCTGCTTCACTGATTTTAAAGAATGATATTTAAATGCTGGTATCTTTACACTAAGATGTATGTCAAATATATACCCAAATGAGTATTTTGGAACTTCGGTTAGAGCCGGCAAGCCGTTGGAAAGCTGAGCAAACAAACAGGCCTCGCAAGACTGAATGAACTTGTATGACTGTAAATGCTTCATATTTCAGGTATTTATAGAAGGAAACTGATGTACATAGTTTCGAAAACGTTGTGAGTGATTTATAGTGACAGGACTATAAAGATACACCTGAAGCACTCAGAGGTGCGATGTGGGAACCTTTTTTCTTGCCAGACGTACACACACACACACACACACCAAATTCCTGCTCAAGTATTCATTTCATAAGCAGCAGTGATTACACCCACACCAACTGTAAGCCATCTAATTAAACGTGGCTTCGGTGGCTTGCGATTGACTGTATAATGGATTTGATTTGGTTCCAAGTGAATCAGACAAAATTATCTTTCATAGTTGAAATTAGAAATCTCAGCTGTGTTGGTGTCTGAAACGTACTCGGAAAAATGCCAGAGGTGAAAGAGGCCCTCAGATCATTCACCTCAGTGAAAGTACCTTTATCCTGGTGTGACTGCATTACAAGTAGAAGTGGTACAGGGTCACTGTTGTTTTTCTGTTACATGACAGCAGCAGTTTAATGTTTTAGCCAGTTGAAAGCAGTATCTGTGTCAACCTACTGTTCCTGTTCTGTTCTTGTTTATATCAGTGATCCCAAACCTGGGGATCAGGGGCCCCCATGTGGTCACAAGATAAACTCTAAGGGACACAAGATGGTTAACAAGAAAGATGACAGAACACAACGTACTCTAGCTCTTTGCTTTTTGACTCGTCAGAATTCTAAAATCCATTAAAATGGCCCAATATGGAAATGTGCGTACAGCTCACAGACACTGGTGATGACGGGTCTCGAGCAGGAGTGCCCAAAACTGAAACTTAATAATGGACCACGGGATAAAAGCAAGCATCCACTGTTATGAGAGTGGTGGAGTAATGAGTCCTAAAACCCAGAAATCCCCTCCCCTCGTCTCAAAGGGGTTTCCTGAATAGGTTTTTGGTTTAATGCCTAAAATAAGGTCTGTGGTTAACACAAGCTTAATAAAACTACGTTTTGTTCGACAAAATCCTCAGGAGGCGGTGAAAAAATAAAGATTTGTCAGATTCCCCGCGTTTATACGACTTCTAACCTGTAAGACAGCGGCAAGACGTTTGAGCTTCACACTGAGGAACATGTGAAAATGGTCTGTGTTTTGTTCAGGCGTAAAACATTATTATGCGGAAGCCCCGAGAGACAAGGAATGACAACAATTCTAGTCATCCATTTTCTAAGTGTGGTCTAAATTGTTTTCTCTCCTGTGTTTATGACTTAAAAACAGGTAAAACTTGCCTCTCAGTTCTTCTCTTGTGCTGGGATCACAAGTGCCATTAATTGACTGAGCTCCTGCATAAAATGTCAGCCGTGCTGCGAGTATGAAATATAGTTAATAATAACAAGAGATCCTACAATTCTTCTGGAGCATGATTGCCTGGTAATAAAGGATCATAAGCCACTAAGGCTGGGAATCAGTACATTTTAACAGTAATAAGCAGTTCCCCATGTTTAATGATATCATATTTCCAACTTGTGCCCTGTTTCTACGTTTGATGAACGCCCTGCGGTTAAAACTTAAATGCAACAAGATTAGCCCTGGCCTCGATAAAATTGGGAGCTGCCTGCTCACCTGCTGCGCAGAGTGACTACATCTCCATTTTTAATCATGTCTCTATGTCGTGACTCAGCCGGAGGATCGTTCCAGAATGATGTAAACAGTCTGTTGTGATTCCTGTTGCTGAGAGCAACAGCACCCAAAGGTCCTGGATAGCTACAGGCCAGTGGCCCTGACATTGCCATGACGTTGTCCTTTGAGGAATAGTTAAAACAGGGCAAAACCCAAAAGACAAGTTCAGCTCAGCTTTTTAATGGTATGTAGGCTAACACATGGTCAACATACCAAATTAGATGTGTTGCAGATAGATAGATAGATAGATAGATAGATAGATAGATAGATAGATAGATAGATAGACGATATAACAATAGAAATAAATACATATAATATAATATATACAATATAACCTATATAGATGTGTGAAAAATGAGGATTGGTTTATAAGAGCAAATGTAGAAGTGTTTACATAAATCTTGCACATTGGGTTTTTATCAGTCCTAGTACAAAAGACAGCATGGGATGGAGAATATTTAGGTTGATCATTGTGGAGGTCTGATGGTCTGGTGGTAACATCCACTTGATGTGTTTTCATTTGCATACAGGACCGGAGGTATACAGAAGGCTACAGCCACCTCTATCGACTTTTCATTCAGCTAAAACTCAAGCTAACTTGTTGCTTGCTGACTTTTCATCACCCTTCAACAGCATTCAACCTTACCTGTTGGTGGTACACGCTCTCTAAATACTTTGGTATTGACTCTTGGCTGGATCCCTAAGCTCCTCTCCAACAGATCATCACGTGTTCAGGTGAAAGAGTGCACGTCAGGGGAGCTCTCATCATGTGCAGGTTCACCTCAGGGGGTTGTCACCTGTCGCCACTCCTTCACATTCTGTTTATAGATGACAGTCGAAGCCAGTGTGAGAACCGATACATCCTGAAGATTGGGGATGACTCACTACTCATGACTCCCCTCCGTGATGGTGATGAGTCATGTGGACAGTAATCATGTGGTTGACGTTTTTTGTTTTTTTTTATCAGCTGACAGAACTCATTCCATCAGCTCAGTGTATTAAAGACGAGGACATTTGCAATGACTTCAGACACCATCCTCCTCCCAGTCAGAGTCTGTTGTCAGGTGTAATCACCTTGTTTGAAATATCAATGAATATCTCATTTTTCATCACTGAATGGTTTGTGGGGATGATCAACTTTTCTGCAGGTAAACTACACTTACCACTTAACACTTAACAAGTTTCATGTGATGACTCTCTTTTATGGAGAACGAACTGAAACTGCCCATATCAATAAATGAATAAAGAAATAAGTTACTGGCTTAATGAATTATTGTGTTCACCAAGTATTACAGAAAATGAAAGGAAGGCATTGAAGGTCGACTTTGTAAGAGAGTTGACGTTTGAGTTTCATTCCTAACGTGTCAAACACTGACAATTTGAGTTTGTAGGTCGGGTCGGTCACATTCCCAAAGCATCAGCATTTAATGAGTCAGGAATGAGACTCTGAAATCAACTTTCTTACAAAGCGAATGTTTAAGTAATTTATAAAATGAGACATATTTACTTTCACATTTCATTTTCCATTTAATTTATTAATTCTTTCTTTTTCAATGTATATATTTTTTTATTTATGAATTTTCCCTTTTGCATTTGCAATAAGTAATAAATCGTAATAGGTGTAATAGTGTATACTTCTTCCTACTCCTTTTCAATGCTTGTTAATGGAATATACTTTGCAACATGCTTTTCATTTTATTATGCTTATTTGACAAACTAATCCAACTTTTTGTTTTGTTTTCACATAAATTTGCATACATTCATTCATTCATTCAAACAATTACAAAAGAAAATTAACACAAACATCAATGTAGTATCAATTAAGTAATGAAGTGATTAAAGTATTTTAGAATTATAATAGTATAATAAAAAATGATTTAGCGCATTGCATAATGTTATAATGTTAGTTGATCAACTGCTCAGTATCCAAATGGATGATGCAAACGTTGCATGCTAACGTTTCGGCCTCATGTCACAATAAATCTGTGTCCTGAAGAGGTGTGTCAGTGTGTGCTACCTTCATCCATCTGGAAACTTATATGACTTTGGTTTGGCACCACAAAATAAAACTCACTGGGAGGGCCGGTTCCTCTCAAATATTAACCATTTATGTGTTGCTCTGTTTGTTTTGGGATTTCAGTCCTCAATTTGTTTTGCAATTCCTGCATACAATAAAAACACAATGGGGTTAAAGATTGACTCAGTGTTGGATCAATACAGTGCCGACACAATATTGGGCTGACTGGACACATCAGAACAGCCCTTCTGTCAGGTGGATTTTAACCAGATACTCTGTAAAAAAAGAAAAAGTAACCCAGTATTGCATTGCTATACCAACCCAGGGTGAAATAATATTGAGTACATGCAGCAAAATTGCAGTTGTTCAGAAGAGCAGCCTGTTTGTTGGTGAAAATGGCAAATTCCATCCTGTCTGACTGCACCCAGCCTGCTGCTTCAGGAGGGTCAATCAGCACCTGCTTCAGATTCCTCTCAGTCAAGACAAACTGATACAAACACTCATTCATTCTCACAGCCATCACCCTCCTCAGTGCAGGGAAGAGGAGGTAGCTTGTCCATCCTGAGTATTTTAATTGTAATGCTATGCTGGTAATGCTTCATGTATGGGCGTGACAGGATAGTCAGTATTGTTTGGTCATTATTGCCGTCATGTGTTACTCTTGCTAATGTGATTTTGTATTTGTTTTTTGCTTTTTTATTGCAAATTGCCCTTTGGGGACAAATAAAGTTGAATTTGAATTGACATAAGATATGTAAAGTCATGATGTCAAATGACTACACCCATCAGAGAAATTTAGGGAAGTAAACATGTTGATGAAGGTTCTCAGTCATCCAGGTCAAGGTAACTCTAAGTGCTGTACCGTAGGCAACTACGACATTTTACCTGTCATCGAAGAGGCTTCTCCAGTTATAACTAACTGGAGAGGAGTTGCAGGCCAATCTCTGTGTGGGAGTGTCCTTTCAGAGTCGTTAAGGACATGTGTGGGTCGTTGACCCAACTGGCCTTTGTGTGGGTTGTAAGTGCTAGGTGAGCCCAGGGGTGAATTGTTGTTGAACTCTGTGCTGCATTGTAAGTGGGTGATAAGTAATGTCATAGGCCACCTCCTCTGTTCAAAGACGGTCATTCCAGTTTGACATAGATGGATACGTTTACCCAAGATGTTTGCATTGTTGTCAAAGGAATGATTTCTCTCCTTCAGATGAAAGTGGACAGCAGAGTCTTGACAAGTGGCCCTGACGACTCTGAAGCTCAGGTCTTCAAGAAACTGAAACACGTCCAGTTGCCTACAATGCAGCGCTTAGAATGAATGATGAGGTAATTATTGTGGACAACTCCAAGACATTTTAACTAGGCTATGTCACTTGGTAGATAAAATAAGATTAGATTAGATTAGATTAGATTAGATAGGCTTTACTTATCCCACAACGGGGAAATTCCCTTGTTACAACAGCTCAAGGTGCAACAAGTACAGGAAAAAGAGTCAGACAAATACACATCAAATCAAATAAAAAAATTAATGGAAAAAAAAAGTGAGTGGAAAGTGATGGTTCAGGTAGTGCTTCAGTTAAACAGTCTGATGGCTGTGGTGATGAATGATCTGCGGTGGCGCTCCTTCTTACACACTGGGTGTAAGAGTCTGCTGCTGAAAGAGCTGCTCAAGACTTCCACAGTCTTGTGCAACTTGGCTAACATCCATGTGCAGACCTGTAAAAAGGAAGCGTTAATTACAAATCTCTTCAGTCATGAGAGGATTCCCACTTTAGGAACCACTGTTCCAAAGCAGGACATTTTCCCGTGCGCATTTTCTCCACGCATTAGGGGGGAATTTGGTCGTGCGCTGGTAGTCCAGCCATTACTGTAGCGCGAGAGAGGCTGATCTCGTGGCAGATGGAATAAATGTGAGACATTCTACAGGTTTATGAGTCAGTTCATTGTGCAGGTATGAGGTGAGTCCCTTTCCCTTTCTAAAACAACAACACACGCGATGTTTTTCGACTGAAGTGCCGTAAGAAAAACATCTGAATCAACACAAATGAATCAGGAAGTAAAAAAACGGCCAGAACGACACAGAACGGCGTTCATATAACGTCGAAGGTCCAACTTTGAGGACAGTGTAAACGCATGGTAACTAACTCAGGTGCGTTTATGCAACATGTCATTGTTTCCTAAAAACAGCATGAGTCGACTCAACACAGGACGACTGTACAGGAGATCAGTCCTTTTTGAGACATGGTGCCAAATGGCTGTCAGACCAGAGCAAATACTATACAGAATATAAGAAATAACTTCACTGCGTGTCAGCTGTGATGGGTTTGATGAAAAATGTCGCCAATAGAAGATTTAGCAACAGGTGAAGTAAAATGGTCCCAAACAGTGTTTAACTATCATATATGATGTGTTTGGATTCATATGACTGCTGCAATAATAAGCATGTTGTGTTTGACTGCCAGTTGAGACAGTTTAACTACTATAGTATACATACTGTTTGCACGATATTGTGTAAGATTATTATGTGTTCTAAGTGTCAGTGCCCTTTGAGAACCACACATCTGTAAAAAACAAAAAAAACACAAAGAAAAGTAAGGAAAGATCTTCCTGCTCTGTGAGTGACGATGCATTTTTATAGCTAATCCAAGAGGGGTTTTTAAATTCACTTCACTGGAGAAGGAGGAGAAACGTAACAACCAATGAAGGAACACTTCAGTTTAGCATTTGTAGATACGTGGCTTTCCCTGACAGAAAGTTGTAATCTTAAAGGTAGCAAGTAACTAAAGCTGTCAGACAAATGTGGTGGAGTAAAAGTACAAGATTCTCCACTACAATGTAGTTGTGTTGAAGTATAACTTTGCATAAAATGGAAATAGTGAAGTAAATGTACTTGAGTAAGTGTACTTAGTTACGATACAGCATTAAGTTTTAATTGACTCTCAGAATTGTTGCTGATTAATATTCTGATGAGTCAGCAAATCTTTATTTTTCTTGACATTATTGCTGAATAATATTGGAATAATATAACAGATGTACAGGAATTTTCACCAGATAACTTGTATAGTAATGTTTGGTAATATTCATATAGTCATTCAAGAATAATTGGGGGGGTTTCGCATTTTATCAGAAAACCAAAGTTGAATTGATGAAGAATTATCTATGAATGTTGTTTAGCTGCGCACGCACAACCTGAATTCACCTCACAAGAAACAAACTCCATGAACCCAATCGGACTAAATTGTGTAATATTAGACGGGCTTCTCTTTTGGATTAGTCATCATGTGAAATAAGAACCATGAGAGTTTTCCTTCTGTATTGTGCAGCAGAAAGAAGTTGTAGCAGGACCTGTTTAAGTTAATTTGCCTTACTTGAAATTGCACAACCCGCAACGTTGCTATTGCACATGCGCTCACTCAGATGTCGATGCTGAAACAATATGTATAATGCAGCCCAAGTTTTTAGTCAAATTAAATTGCCGTGTTTAATCTTTCAACTGAAGGTCTTCCTTGTTGGCACACATTCTTCTCTTCCTGCTCCTGGGAGCAGGAAGTGATGTCACAGCGGAGGAGGTGGGCAGGAGGCCCAACATCGTCCTGATGATGGTAGACGACCTGGGCATCGGTGATCTAGGTTGCTACGGCAATGATACCATCAGGTCAGTCCTAAAAAATTAGTTTCAGTTCTGTGTCTTCCTCAGCTGCTGACCCATTGTCTGCTTCGTTTTTCTTCAGTGTTTTAGATACGTTTTTGTGCACGTATGATTTTGAAACTTAAAAACATCAAACTCCGCACCAACAGAAGCTCCTCTCTCCCACTGAAAACACTGCCTCTGAAATGCCTCGTCTCTAATTCTGTGACTTTGTGACAAAGTTTAATTTATTTCATTGTCTCTGTCTCTGTTTCACACCTGTTCTGTCTCGGTAGGACTCCTAACATAGACAGACTCGCTTCTGAAGGGGTGAAGTTGACTCAGCACATTGCAGCAGCTCCTCTCTGCACTCCGAGTCGGGCTGCTTTTATGACGGGGCGTTATCCCCTCCGCTCAGGTAACGGATACTGTGTTTATTCACCCATTGCAAGTAGGATCATCCTGTTCATATTTGTGCAGCAATGACTGGGTCCATAATGTTTGTCTCATTGTATTTTTGCACATGTGTCTAACAAGGAATGGGCAGCTTCAGCCGTGTGCAGGTGCTGCTCTTCCTCGGTGGTTCAGGGGGGCTGCCGCCCAGTGAGACCACCTTTGCGAAGAGGCTGCAGCAGCAAGGATACACCACCGGCCTAGTAGGTAAGGAAATGTACAGGGAAAGACTTGTACAAGGAAAGATATGTGGTCACATTCCAGCTGATTTTTGACTGTCTCTCTGCAGGTAAGTGGCACTTGGGTGTAAACTGTGAACACAGAGGAGACCACTGCCACCACCCGAACCAGCATGGCTTTAGCTACTTCTACGGCCTGCCGTTCACGCTGTTCAATGACTGTGTGCCCGGAGAAGGGAGTGATGTCCTGGCAGACTTTCAGCACACACTGCGGAGTCTCTCCATGATGCTTGGAGTTGGACTTCTCACACTGGTGAGGGTGATTTTGTGTCAGCATTGCTTTTACTTCCCTCTCCTTAGAGATGATCACACAAAGGTACGTCTGAAAAGCGGCATATAATGAGAAAGATGGCTGAGGTAGGTAACAACAATACACAAAAGCAAAATGAAACTGTGATGTACACTAGGGCTACCAGCTGAAATTGGAAGACAAAGAGTTGCTGTGCTGTTCACCCCAAGGCAAAATAACGAATGTGTAATCACTAAGACATGAGCCACAAGGCTGAAAAAAAGATTGGGAGCAGCTGCAATTGTGAAATACATAGTCATGGCAGCCAGAAACCTGTTTTAGGGGGAAAGCAAAGTCATATCGATACTGAAGTACAGTTAAATTATTATTATTTTTTTTTTTTTAAAAAAGCTTAAAACAAATACTTATTCTAAAGAAGATAAAAAAAAGACATAGAACTGATCAGCAGCAAGTTACACATCTATAAAACTATTTTCTTATCCAAGTTTAGATAATTACATCCAGCATGCTTGTACAAAGGACACTATGTACTACCTGGTGGAAATAATTCACTTAGTAATGGTTTGTGGTTCCACCTACTGGTAAAACTGCCTTAAAATCCAACTGTTAATTCCCCAGACCATGTTCATATTTGATGTCAACATACATCCTTAGAGATCCAATCACAAGTGGACAGCTCTAAGTGCACGTGTGAACACCCCCAAGAAGCGCTGGGGATGCATTTGAGATCCGATCAGTCAGACCACATTCAGAGGTGGTCCAAGCCACACTGAAGAACAAGCTGCAATAACAGGATTACACGCTGTCTGGTGTCCGTCTAGTTCACCGTAATGTAAATCACGTGTTTTGGCTCTCTGCACCTGTCTATGTTGACAGCAGATGTTTGTGAACATGCTGTCTGTTTCGACTGACCATTGACATAGTCACCACGATACCGCCAGACTCCCTTGATAAATCACTTGATTTTAAGAGTTGTTGTCAGGAGAAAATGAACAAATCTGATGAGAGCCCGCTGTCTGCCTCAGTGTCTGAAGTGCGTCGTACAGTCCAACAGGCACAGTTTGAAGACACTGTTTCAACTGATTACCCCACTTCCACCGAATGTATCAAAGAATATAACATTACTGACAGTAATGAGGTGAAATTTTGAAGTACAGTAACTACTAAGGGCTACTTCTTTGATTCCCGTAGAATAATTGCCTATACTCCCTTAAGAAAACATGTAATTTTGAGACTTGTTGCATTCTGGTAATCTTTAATTCGGCAAACGTTACACATAAAAATATGTTTGTTCCAGTGATGTAGGTGTACATATTGCATATAGACTGGGGAAGGGATATCTGATCACAAGAGGTCACTTGATGCACATATAAAGGCACATTTCATGTCTGGTATGAATTGACGGGCTTCAAGCTTGTCAATTTGTCAAAGGTCATACATGAAGATATTTTCATTTTAGTTTAAATAATGTTGTCTGTGTATCTGTATTGGCTCAGAGCTGTCCATTTGTGATTGGATCAAACCCTGTGTTGTAAAATGATAAATAAAAGTGTGATTCTGGGTGTGTTCACTTTTTAGGTGTGTGTCCGTGTGATTGGCCTCTATGAAATCAGCCTGTGGCTGCTGGTAGCACTTTTTTTTCTCGCTATCCTGGCAACCGCTGTGTGGTATGTGCCCTTTAAACTCCTGCCGACCTGGAACTGCATCATCATGAGGAACCAAGACGTGATTGAGCAACCAATGACAGTGGAAACTGTTCCCCAGAGGTTGCTGGGAGAAGCGCAAAATTTTATAAAGAGGTAAGATAGCAGGAGCAGAGTCATGTGTTGTGTTGTTTTTAAAAAGCTCAGGTTTCACCACCAGAAAAGCCCTCTGGGTATCTTTGTCAGTGTGAACAGAGCACAGGTATTTTACCATACCTGTGGTTTGATCAGTGATTGACTAGACTTGTCTGATACCACACAGACTGTGTGAAATGGTACTTTAATTGAGTGGTACTGCTCTTTCATTACATTCTGGCTGATCCTTGCTCGCCATTTATAATTTGCTTTTGTGTTTACGTTTTAGAAATGCAACTTAAAGAATCCAGCTGGAGTTTGTCTTTAAGTTTTTATTTTTTATTTTGAGCGTTGCGTTATCCTTTATCATATTTGGCATAAAACCGACATTGATCGGAAATATTTGAAATCACACTTATGGTTGATCACATTGTCTCTCACATTACTTCTTCCATTTATTTTCCTCTCTTCTCCTCTTCAGAAATGTTGATCATCCGTTCCTCCTCTTATTCTCATTGGCCCATATTCACACGCCACTCTTCAAAACTCCCGCCTTTGCTGGCAAAAGTCGCCACGGTCGCTATGGCGACAACTTAGAGGAAGTGGACTGGATGATCGGTGAGTGAGGGCTGTGAAGCCAATATGCTGATATTGGCATGCACTTTTAAATGTTATATACTGGCCTGTAGTTTAAAGAGAACTGGTCTGATGGCTGGCAACATTTCATAAAGGTGCACACGTCCCATCATCACTGTAGCCACCACGTATACTTAAACTGCTCTGTACATATGGCATTTTAAATGTATTGTATATACACTAGGGTCCAAAAGTCTGAGACCACATTAAAAATCTCTAAAATTTCATGTAAACCTGAAAATAATCAGAAAATTTTAGGATTCAGGAAGTAAATGAAAGTGTCAGAAGTAAAATTGTTTTCCTAAGCAAAGAGGGACTTTCTTCAAGTCAAATCACGACTCCAGGTTTCTAAGGTGGCAGTGCGTGGAACTCTAAAATACTTTACACAAAGCCTGCATGATCAGGCAGACCCAAAGTGACCACACCATCAGGAGATCAATACATCAAGCTTTGTTCCCTTACAGATAAACTTCATCACAGATACAGAATTTTCTTAATAAACAAGTCAAGAATTCTGTCAGCAAAAGTCCTGTGAAAAGAAGGCTGTCTTGTGTCTGTCCCAGAGGACAAGTAGAACTTTCTAAATGACTTTTGAGGAGGGAAAACAACGCAGAACGCTTGGGCTTGGCTACAGAATACCCAAATTACACAGTGGATGATGAAAAAACTGCTGTTTACTGATAAATCCAAGTTAAAGATTAATGACAGTAACAAAAGGACAGGAGAGTGATAGCACAGTGTCAAACTCTTGCTGGGACAACATGAGTAATCAGGTTTTGCACAAACTTGTGGAGTCTATGCCAGCTCGAGTGATTGCTATCATTACAGCAAAAGTACAAAGATATTCTGAAATTCATGTACATTTTTCAAAGTTTTAATAGCTCACATAAACTGTTAATCTTATTATCATTTGTAATAGAAAAACATGATTATATTCAAAACAAATGCAGAATAGAAGTGTCCCGATGAGTGATCTCTGACTTTTAGAGCCCACTATGAACCAGAACTGTCCTTTAACCATTAGCAAAGCCAATCTCACCCAACTCTAACGCCATAGTTATATGCTTTCTAGGTAAAATAACGGAGACGGTGGACTCACTCGGCCTCGCCAACAACACTCTGATGTACTTTACCTCAGACCACGGTGGACACCTCGAGGATGCCGATCCACTAATCGGCCAGAAAGGAGGCTGGAACAGCATCTATAAAGGTAGATGTCATCTCACACTGTTTCTCAAGTCTCAAAACACTGACAAACAGTAGGTAGAGCGATATTAACAGAATTGGAGGTTGTATTTTTATTGACCATTACATACATTCACAAAAAAAGCCTAGGTTGCATTTTGGCGAGAGTTTCACTTTAAGTGGCTGGGGCTCTCACACTTCCATTCCATTCCACTTCCACAGTTTGAGTTTAGCTCACAAGCTAATCATGGATGACACACAAAGTGTTAAAACAAAAATATTACAGGACAGGATTGAAGGATACAGTTTATTTTGAATTGCATTTCAGTTTTAGTAATTTTCTTAATTCAGCACTACTTTTATCTATAGCATTATATCTTATTGAATAAACTTATTTAATTGCAAAAAAACAACAACTCTGGGTTTCCTCTGCATACCACTAGGGGGAACTTGTGTGACACCACCACAGTTTCAGAATTTGTGGGTTTAGATAATCTCAGGGTAGCGAAAGTTAAAGCATGTAACTACTACAGTTAAAGATCATTGCAATAAATCTGAAAATTAGCCTGTAAGTTGTTTATGCACAGTGCTCATGTACATGTTTTACTGTAAAAACTGAGTTATTTATGTTTATGTGTGATTTCTCCTTGTTTCTCACTCTGTAGGTGGGAAGGCTATGGGTGGCTGGGAGGGCGGGATCAGGGTGCCAGGGATTTTCCGCTGGCCCGGCAGACTGGCAGCTGGAAGAGTAGTGGACGACCCCACCAGTCTCATGGACCTGTACCCAACACTGAAACATCTGGCCGAGGACACACAAGCAGACAGGTAAAGACTGTCTGATACGGACACTATGCCTCCCCTGAGCTTTGTTCCTGGAGAGGCTGAAAAGCTTCTGTTATTTATTGAATACAACTGCACAACAAACTATTGTTTACTTACAAAATGAAGGGAGAAAGACTGTACGATTACTTATTCTAAACTTGAGAATGATAATTAAAGTGTTCTGGTGCCAGATGATTACAGTGTGGATTCAATAGTACTTCATTATCTGTAAACAACCACAGCTTTTGTTTTGGAGGAGGCTGCTGTGTGGACACTGATTTAGCTAATTTAGCTCATATTGATCCTGGCATAGCAAGCTTCTGTTCCCAAGACAATTAGTTTTCTTTATACGGCAGTTA
Source organism: Spondyliosoma cantharus (assembly GCA_900302685.1). Classification (NCBI taxonomy): domain Eukaryota; kingdom Metazoa; phylum Chordata; class Actinopteri; order Spariformes; family Sparidae; genus Spondyliosoma; species Spondyliosoma cantharus. The sequence goes on from OMLP01046936.1 coordinate 37,093, forward strand.
AGATATAATAATTGCAATGTGAGATAGTTTATCATAAGACGAACGGTCTAGAATATCTTTCTGCATGTAGTATTTTGGTTAAACCGTCTCCCTCTTTCCTCTCTTTGTCTAAATTGTATGCCTCTCCCAGACAGTTAGATGGTTATAACCTGATGCCACTGTTGGAGGGGCGGACAGAGCGATCAGAGCATGAATTCATGTTCCACTACTGTGGAATCTACCTGAACGCAGTACGCTGGCACCCACCTGGAAGTAAGTTCACACCTGTAGACACCGACATGCATTTTGATAATTAAGGAGAAACATATTTATAATATATATTTATATTCACGTGTTCCCTGTTGTGTTTCCATCCAGGTGACTCCATCTTCAAGGTTCACTTTTTCACTCCCAACTTTTCTCCCCCGGGAGCCGGTGGATGCTACGACACTAAAGTCTGCATGTGTCATGGAGAACATGTGATGCACCACGACCCACCGCTGCTCTATGACCTTTTCCACGACCCCTCAGAGTCCCGACCACTGACCGCTGATACTGAGCCACGATACGCTGAAATCCTTGAGCAGACTGCCAAAGCTGTGGCGAGACACGGAAAAACCTTTACAGACATACAGACGTCTGGTGACACCAACGCAGACACTGCTAGCATTCAAAACCAGCTGACATGGGACAAGATTCTGTGGAGGCCCTGGCTGCAGCCCTGCTGTGGGACTTTTCCATTCTGCGGCTGCAAAGAGGACCCAACACTAATTTAAGGGGAAAATCCATCAGATAGTCGCATGAAGGTGAAAAAATGCAGCTTGGGCTTGGTGAAGCTGCTCTGGAATCTGCTGCAGTGTTTTCACATTTTCAAGAATAACATGATACTGTAGCTTTGTGTTTGAGCATTCATGACTTTTAAGTGTTCAAAACATGTGATATGAAACGGTTTGTACTGTAGACTGAATGTGAAACTGTCCTGCTGTGCTTTTTTTGGATTGCCAACAAGTCATTCCTCTTATTTAGAATGCTTTGTTTAATCTAAAGTTTACTATTATTCCACATAATTTTAACTAACTTAAAATTAAAACTAGTGTATTGCCCTGTCTGTTCTGGACAGGTCCATATCAATATCATTAACCTGCATAGCTGGAGAGCCGACACAGTTGGAGACGCAGCAGTTCCAGACCCGCCATTTTAGAAATGTGCCTTTTTAAAAAAAAGTGATCAGCAGCACAGTAATATTACAATAAGCTACCAGTTTTAGACAGTTCATTGAGGGGTTCCCAAAACATGCGTACGTGTAAAACTGTGGGTCTTGAACTGCGGTGTCTAGAAACTACGGCTCTGCAGGGTGTTGTCGTCATTTCTGGCAGCTTTCTTGAGGAACGACTTCACACTCGACACTCAGCAAAACACACACGAGTGTGAAGTCCAGAAAATCAAACGACAGACAGAGGTTGCCTCCTTTTTAGTTAGATGAAGTGACCCAAAAGTAAATAAAGACTGAACAGTGCGTTACTGCACAAAAGCTGTATTCCGTGCATTATTACACTGCACATTTAAAGCCAAAAATGAGATGCATTATTACTAATATGAAGGGAATTGTGTTGTTTACATGTGTATTATTCATTAAATAAATGATGTGATTTCAGCTGGTGCCTTTTTCTCTTCTTTTTCTCATCACCGTAATCTAATCTGAATTATTTCCGCTAAATTCTGTGAGGCCCTTTGTCAGTCTGGAAGGAAGCTGAGTGACTGAGACACAGTGAGGTTATCAGACCTGTCAGGCTTAGTGGGGCTTTGGATTTTTAGAAACTTAACTTCATAATTTAGCTGCTTTATAATTCTTCCCCACTACATTTATTTGATAAATTCAGTCACTAGTTAGTTTGCAGATTCAGATTATTCAGTGTTGTGGGCGGGACATTGAGTGAGAGCACAGAGTGGTGACTACAGACTGAGAGAAGATGCTGCATCAGGACCAAAGTAACACACTTTTTTATTTTTTATTAGTAAGACGCGGATACAAATAATCAGAAAAATGCTGAATATCGCCTGATAATCGGCGTGAACAATAATCAGTCCATGTTTGCGGTGCCACAGTGCTTCATTATAATGCTTTTTTGTCACACATTTAAAAAAGTGGATTCCATATTGCAGTTTCATGATTGTTTAGATTTATTGCGCAGCCCTCATGTTAAGGATGACCTTTTCTTTCACAGATGAAGCTTAGTCAGTCAAACATTTCACTAAAGGAAGGACTGAAAATAGAGATGAGTTCCTCAGGATGGAGTTCAGCCTGAGTGCCATTAGAGGGCAGAGTCAGACTGTGGCTGGAAGATAGTTAACTGTGCTGTTTGTCACTGTGGGCTGGTGTGCCGAGCCATGAGTTATGCTTAAAAATCAGGATTTTACATATTTTCAGTGGCGACACGTACATGAGCACGATGTTAAGCCTGTAGTATTTTGACATTGCTATAACGTAGTATAATATTACATCAGTATTGATCTGCTGGAGGTTATAGAAACATTTCACTTGTGCATTTTTGTTTGTTTTTAACTCTTCATGTCTTTTTGCTGCTCCATTTCCTTCATGTCCACCATCTCTCCTCATGTTTTTCCTTACTCATCATCCACGTTACTTTGGTGACAGTATTACATATTTTTTTTATCAGACAGGGAATTTTCTTGTCAGTCACTGCCCTTCAGGAATGTCAGAGCAGAAGGTCATCAGCAGCGCGGCACTGCTCAAGGACACTGAGGCAGGGTGGATGTGGTCCAGCAGGATGTCCCAGTTTGACCACAAGGACGCCCCGTGGCTCCACAGAACTTCACTGATAAGAGACCTTAAAGACCATGTGAGCGTCTCCATCATCGTCGTTATCATCATCGATTATCATCATCATCAACACTCACGCCGCCTCCCTCCAGCAGTGGCTGGCTGTCAGGCGCTACAGCCCATAATTGCTCTGCTTTGTCCCTCCTCTCTTTGTTTCTTCTTCTTCCATCCCTTTGTCCTCCCTTCTTCTTCCTCTTCCTCCTCCTCCTCCTCCTCCTCTCCCTCCAGAAAATTTCCCCACGCATCATCTGCGAGTGAGGAGGGGAGTTTCATCATCATCATCATCAACATCAACACAGTAATCGCAGCCATCACGGTCATAGTATTTACTTCTCTCCCTCCAGCAGAGGCCCGTGCATCAAACACTCAGTTCATTACAGTAGCCACTCCATTACATCTCCAACGGTAAATCATGCAGTCGACCATACATAACAACGTTTGGCTGTACATCAAAGTTAATGATGGCTGGTGGGATGGAAACGTTACGGGCTGTACATCATGTCACATGTGCACACGTAATGCTCGTGCACACGCATGCTCCCAGTAGATCATGTTGTTTGGAACAGATCGCTGGTTTTTCTGTAAAGGTCAGTGTTTCAGCAGCTGCCATAAAGCATTTTTACAACCCCTCTGTTTGACACACATAAACACACATACAGGCCAGATAGATGAGGAATATCGCATGGCAGCTTAAAACATGCTGGAAATAGCTCCTCTGCAATCGAGCATGGCACGCCAACGCGAGCAGCTGAGTGCTCCTGTTGCATTGTCTTTTTGGTACAGTTGTGGGTTTGTGCTTATTGTTTTAGATGATGCCAAGAAAAGAGGTCATTATAGACCGGAGAGCGTTAACAGTGTCAGTCAGCCGTGGTATCTCTGTTGTGGAAAGTGTGCAATTAGTTTTCACTGCCATTTTGAATTTGCTGACAATGTCAAGCCCCGACAGTGTTTGTTGTGTTCAAAACACTTTGCAGAGTTTGAATTATAAAAAAAGAAAACACATTAGGATGCGGGCCGATTAAATGTCAAATACACACACACACACAAACAAACTTCATCCTGTCCCTGTCTGCTCAGATTACTGTTCTGAACTGCTCACCTTACGTTGGCTAATAATAACCACTGAAACAGATTTTTGGGAAATAATCTTATTAGCTTTCTTTTTGAGAGTTAAATGAGAAGAAAATCTTGTCTGTGCTGTGAAGGTCCAATGTGGAGGATTTAGGGCGAGCTGTTGGCAGAATATTGTAATGTAATGTAATATTCATTATTATGTCTCCATCAGGGCATGATAACCTGAAGCGAAGAATCATTGTGTTTTTGTTTCTTTGAATGAGTCTTTTACATCTACAGAGGCAGCTGACGGTGTTGCACCTCCATGTTTCTACTGTAGCCCAAAGGTCAGTTGCTCAATGTAAGTTTTATGCATTTTTAGCAGCCGCCGCAGAGCAACCCAATCGCCAGAACAAGTGTTTGCCTTGTACATTTTTGGGAACCATGGATATGTTGTATTCAGGTTAAATTTTCTGTCTTCTGCCTAGACAATGCTGGTTAGGTTAAAGAGGAAAAACAGCTTGATTGGGGTAAGGAAAACATTATGTTTTCACTTTGGTCAGCACCAACACGGCAAGAGATGTCCCAACTTCTTGTCAAAAATATTAGTTTTTCCGTTGGCCAGCAGTGGAAAATCATCCATTAAAAATCTCTCCTTAAAAATATCCAGTAATGGCAAGCTTCCTTGTTGAAATGCTGCGGTCACTGGTCAAAATTGATTCTGGAGACTGGACGTTTGGTTCACCAGATATCCATATTACCATAAGTGGTTTCCTTTAACTTTCTAAATAGGTAAGAAATTACGCTCGTAGTCAGAGTTAACTGAAGAATAAAAATGTTGTGTATTTCGCAGCTGATCAATAACTGAAATTACTCAAATGGTGAAATACCCCTTTAAACTTACCTAACAAACTCTCCTCCTCGGGAGCACATCCTGTGTGTATTTTAGTCCCCAGCAGTGTCACCGTGAGAAGACGGGAGGAGATAATTGGAGACCTACAATCACTGTTTGTTGTCAGCTGAAGTGTGGGAAGGAAAGACACTGAAAATCTATTTATATTCATGAAAATGAGGGCAGCGTCTCTGTGGCCTCAGTGGCCATATTACTGTTCTGCCGGGCTGAGGTTTTGTTGAAACCACAGCTGACCTCTGCGGTAAAGCCATCACGTAAGATTACGATCTACAGTCCAACGTAGCGTGCACTGTTTGCCCTCTTGTGCCTCTTATTATTTCCTCAAAATTAAAGCTAACGTTGTTTGCAGTGGCTCGAAGTGCTCAGAGCAACATGACCAGGGAACTAAACAAAATGTACACAGCTAAATGTTAAAAAGTTGAAACAGGAGGAAAGTTTCCACAGATGTAAAGGTTTCTGCAGACTTCTTAATTCTCTAACTTACCTAACCAACCAGTCCAAGAAGGAAACGCTCTGCGAATCTATTAACTCAACCATCTATTTCTCTTACTGGTTAATCTATCTTCTGATTTCACCTGCAGCGATAGATTGCCGTGGCAAAGCAGCAATTACACACACATTACAAGTCTATTACATTAGGAAAGCAGGGAAAATGTGTGTGATGGAGAGAGAGAGAGAGAGTCTTCGTCAGGTTTGTCAATGAATGAGGTGTTTAGAGTCGGGGGCGAAGGTGTCTACACTGCTGCTAGTGCCAAATGGATTCATATGTGTGTGTGTATGCATGCACTATACTGTATGTCTTACATGTAAGGACACAGTGCAGAGAAGTGAATATATTTGCGTGCGTGGCTTCACGCTTATTAATATCACAAATGTCAGCTAGGCAGAGGCAGATTGTGTGGTGTGTTTGCATTTGTGTGAGATTATACTGTATGTATGTGCGTGTCTCCAGCAGCAATCAGCCTAATTGTTACCGTGTGAGATGGGCTCCAGGGGGATGAAATGTTGTCTCTGCTGGGCAACTTTCACTACACACACATACATACACACACACGCACACACACACACACACACACACACACACACACACGCATTAAGACTAAGTGCTTCTAAGCCGCTCTCAATCTCTGCATGTCTGTCCTTGTATCTAAATGCAGATGTCACTCTGATCCCTGAGACCTGCAGGTGAGTTGTGCTACGCCAGACCACGTAGCGTTTTTTGTGTATTTGTGTGTTTAGTGTGGTGCAGTGTCTGTCCTTTTAAATATGTGTCGTGTTGTGTACCATATGGCGAAAATTACCCCACACAGGGGACAGCACTTCAGGCGGGGAGCTGGCCATGTTCACACACACAAAGAAATATGCACAATGTGCACACATAATATAAAACCACCGACCTTAAAGCAGAAAAATACAACTTTTATACTTTCCCTGTGGCTTCATTGTTAGCAACATGACTTGTCCAAGGAAAAAGACAACCACAAGAATCCTGATTTGACCTAGAAACCCTGATCTCAGTGCAATGAAAAGGCAAAATAAAACACTTTGTTATATTAATGAGTAGGCATGATTTGTGACTTACTGATCTGGTAGAAAGAATGCCAGTTTTTTTCCAGGGAAATACTTATCAGTGGAAGAACAGAACAGACTTGACATAACACCTGCAGTTTCCACTGAGTCAATGCCTATTCTTGCGCTTTCCATTGAGTGAATGCCCGTCTTTCCATTTTTGTTTGACCTCGATTTCTTCTTTCTAATGTTGTGGGATAGCAAACTGGCCTTTCACACCCCTCTACCTGTTTCAGTTGCGCAATGGCACATATGCTTTCAGAGTGGGGGATGAATCACTGCTCAGCTGCTTAGAGCTCGGTGGAGGGTCAGGTGCAGCACCTGATTCTCTGGAGACTGAAACCCTGGAGGGCTGCTGCAATCCGGAACCATCTACCGACGGGAGGAGAGCTCAGAGATTATTTTAAACCTTTGGGATTAAAAAGCGGAATTATTCTCTCCCATTTATCAACCTGACTGCAGCAGCGATCTGCAGAGGTGACCTCCATGCCGGGTGTCTATGTTTGGTAATGTGCTGACTGAAGCTGGAGGGGAAATGTACCTTGTGGGCAGAGTCTCTGTTGAGTGCTGAACACAAATGATCACTTCACTTGGGGTGAACACGACATTAAACAACCACCATGTGTTTTAAAGTTTAATTCACCTTAAATTTAGTCTTGTTTGACGACTTCCCTATGGCAGAGGTAGCGACGGTGACCTAATTGTCTGGGTTTTAACGTTATTGGAAACATTTGGAATAATTTAAGAGCACACAACTCAACAAAACAATAACAAAGGTCTAGTTTGTTTTGGATATTTTAATGCTGAATTCCTACAAACTTTGTCTTTAAAGCAAAATAAGTTGCCTATTGCATGTTTGAACAACATACATAAGCACACACACACCAAACACTTTCAGTCATTGCGACAGTGGTGAACACACACAAACAAACTCGTGCACGTTCACAATCATAAACCTACACACTACCCCCCGCAAGCTTTAACATCCAGGCTCTCTTTGGTGGCAGGAAGTGTTTAGTGAGGTGTGGTTTGATGAACAACAGATAGCTGAATAACTGGGCTAATGGGACAATTGTGGCCTATCACAAACGCACACACACACACACACACACACACACACAGGGACTGTGCTTATTCTCTCCTCCTGTCCTGCTTCTTAAACTGACAGGATCTGGCTCCGACACTCTCATCTGTTTTTCAGTTTAGCACTCGAGAGGAACAGCCTTCGGGCTTTTTCGTTGCCGAGGCGTGCTTTTGAGTCGGGGTGAAAGAGAAGAACACATGCAGCAAAAAGCTGAATTACTCCCGGTTAGTGGGACGCGTCAGGAGCGGTGTGTGTAATTTAGCAGAATTACAGGTTTTCAAAGGGAGACCCACTCCCGCATCTGACACCTCGACCTACATACACACACACACAAACACACTGCGGATGTCAGTTCGCATGTAGATCTGGATCACGGAGAACTACACGTATGGCCCGCATATGTTCACTCATCCGACTTAATGGTTAGAAAACCACTAAGTAGGACACAACAGTTCTCAGGGTTTGCATTTTATTCTTCTGTTTTGAGGAAAGTAACTCACTTATTTTCAGTCTGATATAGATTATGTCAAGAAATACCACATGGTTTGGTGGAACTCTCTCAGGATCACTGAGTGTGACCAAGTTCTGTTTTTTAGGTGCTTCGGGCTCAAGTTTAAACACGAACGCCAAAATACCTGTTGTTTTTTTTTTTTACACTAAGTAGCAATAACCAAGCAGTAATTAGTTTAAATCCAGTTGTTTAAACTGGATTTAAACAAAATCCATGTGGCTTTCCACGAAAATGTGGCAGAGCAAGAAAGAGAGAAGAAAAGAGGAATCATTTACTGGGCAGCTACGCCACCTTAGGAATTTCACCCCAGGAAATACATACAGTAATGCACGGAAATGTGTGACACAAATTATTATTAAGGAAACTCTGTTAACACTGACGGCGCACAAGCTCACTTAAGGAGGATAGAATGGATTTTAATTATAGAAATTAAACAAAGAGGAGGAAGTGGAGGTGGCTGCAGGAGAGAAAAAGAAAGGAACTGATTACCATTTCAAAGAAATCTCATCTGAGGCTCTATTGGTCTGTTCAAGAAGGAAGATAAACAAATTGGCTATCACAAAGAAACACACTTTTTAATATTACCTCCAAAAAGAGAGTGTGCCTCCAAAACAGGCCAACAAATTCAAATAAATCAATACAGCAGGAAATAAAAAGCTAACAAAAGAAAACACGGCAGAAGCGTCCAATTCCCGAGGAAATATTTAAGTATGAGACCTTTCGTGCAAAAAAATATGTAAATACAGCTGATCCATTTTTAAGCCTTTCCAACTACAGGACCATATCCTCCATAACTCATCCTGACAGGGGCCTAGGCTGGTGAAGAGCAGAGGGATGGGACACGGAACGGGAATGAATAATGGAAAAAATGCTGTGATGGTCAGCAAAGGAGGGAGGAGGGGGATGTGTTATGGAACGGGTGATAGTGGAAATAGAGGACGGAGAGTGGAGGCATAGCGATGGGAGAAGCGCTCGAGGTGTGACCAACATGATACAGACGGGCTGATGACAAATTGAAGAATTTCTTTTCCTCACCGGAGAGAAAGAGAGCGAGGGAGCAAAAATATTCCCGAAGACGGAGCCCAGCCTCTGTCGTGCTCTTTCATGTATCGACAGCAAGATGAACAGGTGGTGGAACTGAGAAAAACACTCGTACTGTAATGATCGGGGTAGAAAATAGGAGGAGACAGGCTGAAGTATGGAGGAGAGAAAGAAAATAATTGCGAGGCGCTGATCAAAACCTTAAGGGTCTCACTCTAGAGGTGGAGGATGAAAAGTCGAAACAAAAAAGTACAGCAGACAGCAGGAAAAAAGACGCTTTTGAAGAGACTGACTGAAAAAAAGTTCCGCACTCTAATAGCGGAGGGAAGCTGTAGTCGTACACAAAGAGAAAACAGAAAGGAGAGGGAACCAGGAAGCAAGAGGCAGAGGCAGGTCTGACAACTATAACAAAAACAGAAGAAGCAGCAGTCACCCAGAGAAACCACTGATTTGTTCACATTTATACATGTCATAGGTTAAATACAGTATCATATTGACAATTCTACAGAACATGTCATGTCATATCACGTGTTTCTAACCTGACTTTCATATGAGGAGGTGAAGCAGATGGTGGTGGAAGGCTGCCAAGCCAGTGACTGCAGTTCAAGACTGTGTTGCAACTTTTGAAAGTGACAAACCACTGGATATTTTTCATCAGGGCAATTAAGAGCCATATTTGTGTTGACAAAAACAAGTATTTCAAGCCAAAACCTGTTCATTTCTTAACCCTAAGCAAGCGTTTTTTGTATCTAAACCTAACCAGAGCAGAGGCACAGTGTTGTCCATCCATCCATCGTCGTCCGATTATCCAGGGTCGGGTCGCGGTGGCAGGAGGCCGAGCAGGGTAATCCAGACGTCCCTCTCCCCAGCGATGTTTTCCAGCTCCTCCTGGGAGATCCCGAGCTGTTTCCAGGCCAGATGAGATATACTGTATAATCTCTCCAGTGGGTTTTAGGTCTGCCCGGGGGTCTCTTCCCTGTTTGTCGTCCTAGAAAACCTCCAAAGGGAGGCGCCCGGGAGGCATCGTAGTCAGATGGCCGAACCACCTCAACTGTTTCCTTTCAACAGAGCTCCACAGTAGAATAAAAACATTGAAGCTGAACAAACAACATTAAGACATTTTTTTGTTTTAACGCTGCAGAAATGCACATTGCCAACAATTATTCTATTGATTGGGTTGGAAAAATACACATTACATACACTAAACAAACACCTCTGTATTCATGGTTTGAGCCAGTAACTGTACTTTTGCAAAACATTTTGTGGAAGGTGTCTTTTTCTCACATAGTTTAATTTTTTGCTACTTTTTACTCCACTATATGTATTTGATCCATTCAGTCATCTTTGATTTTGCAGATTCTGATTAATTAAGACAAAATATAATCAACAAATAGATCATGATGTTGTAAGGTGAGATAACAGACATGTTTCTGTGGGTTGGGGTAGAAGAAGATGGAGAAAATTAAATTCAAATTAGACCAGCTGCAACATTAACGTGATTTACACATGATTTTCATTGTAATCTAATATTTACCCGCTGATTCCCCAAAAAAAGTTGGGATGCTGTTTTCAACAGAAATAAAACAGAATGTTCTTTCATTCCCTCATTCCCTCAGTCTTTGGATGCCCGAATTTATGCACTACAGCTATAAAGTGTTTCTGTGAGAGCAATACCCCTAAAATATTTCAACCATTCCTTTATCGATGCAGGCTCAGAGGAGAACCATGACGGTCCTCTTGGCAGCAGTTGTTTTAATGCTCAGGAAGATTTTGTAAAACTGTTGTCTGTAAACACAGTTTTGTTAAATGATTGCATTCTATTTTTGTTTTTTTTATACTTTATGCAGCAAGTTTTTGGGAATCAGGGTGTATTAAAAGACAAGACATTATTCAGAAATGGGTCATTCTGCATAATAAATACTTCCTGCTTTTAGTATTGCTGTGGTATTTCTGCTTTTATGTTTCTACTTCTAATTAAATAAAAGATCTGAGGGCCGTCAGCCTTTTATTTCCAGGCAGAGGGAAATCTTAATGGTGCTGCATTCAATAACATTGTAGACGATAGCGTCCGATGTTGCAACTCTGTGGCAATAGTTGAAGGTGCACTCTTTCAGTGTTACCCTTCTTCTTTGTGCACAGCGAGGTCTACATATAAGTGTTTTGTCTATTTTGGTGTAGAGGACCTTGTCTGTCCCGACCACACTCGTGCCTTCCCAGAAGAGTTGAGGATGTAGCGTCATGCCTACAGTTTCAGAATGGGATGTTCAAAAACACACATGCTGTATCAGTGGGATGTTAGGGTGTCCGTTTGATTTAGGTATAGTAGCACAGACGTGTGGGTCACTCTGTTGAGGAAAAATAAAAGGACAGAAGGAGAGAAGGGATCGATGTTTCATCTTGAAGGAGAAAGAGAGATGACACGAGAGGCTGAAGGAGAGGTGGCGTTCTAGAGAGATGGCTGAAGACTGATAGAAGTATTTGTCATCAGCGGAGAGATGAGAAGAGGAGAGTAAGACGAACCAAGGGATGAGCGAAGAGAGACAGAGCGAAGGAGAGAGGAGAAGGGACACGGAGAGAGATGGAGAGGGGGTTCAGGGGGCATAATAATGACAAAATGACAAGAGGATGATCGAAGCATGGGTCATGTTTACCCACAGGAGAGGCAGAGTGAGAGAGATGGCGAAGAGTCTGGAGGCGGAGAGGCGACAGCAGACTGAAGGGTCACTCTGTTTACGGGGAGAACGAGAGATTGAGGGATATTGATGTGAGGAGGGAAGAGAGAGATGAGGAGAGACAGCTTGGGATGGAGAGAGAGCCTCTGGCTCTGAAAAGAGAAAGGGATGACGAGGCCATGGAGGGACAGAAATTATGAGAGCCCGAGAGGAGGGGGAAACAGTCACAGAGGGAAGAGATGGAGGGAAGAAAAGAGGAAACCAGAGAGAGAGAAGCTGAAATCCAGTGAGAATATAGACTCCATTGCACAGAGGCACACTTCTTTGATGCCCTGGAAAAAATGCAGGATAGATGAGGGGTCCACTCTGCAGCAAATGTACTAGTTTTTTATCCAGATGAGGGAATCTACAGGGAGGGAAAGAAGAAGAGACCGAGAAGCATGAGTGATTTATCCATGTGTTAGCAGAGAGAAGTACAGACAGAGGGAGGGAGGTGGTTGTTAGAGAAGGCTCTGTCCGGAGATCAGAAAGAAAGAGATGAAGGCATCTGTAAAAGAACTGGGCCTCAAATGTGAATGAAGAGAAGACCAAGATCAGGGTGCTCCAGAAAAAGCTTAAGACCTAGTCCATATGCAGAAGCATTGGTGTTGGTGAGCTAACGCTGTGTAGGTCCAAAAGTGAATAGATAAATATTGGAATAACATTTTCGACTGGAGATTCTTTAAGATTTTCATATTGTTCATTATTTTAAAATATATGTTTAACATTATGTAATCTAGAAATTGTCCACAGGCTTGTATAGGCAACCGAGAGAGACAAGGACGGTCTCATTTTTTAAGTCACGTTACAATCCGCTCACATACGGCCAATAAAAAAAGTGATTAATACGTGTTAACTGATAAACAAGGCCCCTTTAAAAGTTATGTTGAACTGAGCGGAAAATAGCAGGTGGCAGATGGGATGGGAAAGATGAAGAGATGTCAAAAATCTGTCCATCAGAGTCCAGACACACAAACCTGGAGTCTCACAGAAAAACAGATAACTCAGACAGACTGTCGGTTCTGTCAACAGTAGGACAGGCGGAGAAACGCTTCCTGCTACACCGCAACTTAAGACAGAAAAAACAAAGATCCAAACCCAAATACCAGAGTCAAAATGAAACCAAATTCAATAATTGCTTAGAATTACATTATGTCGTTAAACCGGCTCACAAATCATAAATCTTCTTTTTGTTTGTTTCTTGCATTCTAAGTTACATTTATGCCGCCACCTTGGTTGCTTTGGCAATATATATATATATATATTTTTTTTTCATTTTGGTGTAGCAAGAAAAAGGCATATTTCAATTTGGAAAAGGAAATGAGAGAGGAAGATGAAGTGTCAGAGGGGTGACTCCTCGCCTGCAGAGAGAGAGAGTGATGGCTGAGCGAGAAACACATGAGTGGGGGAGACGACGGCGGAGAAAGTGCTGAGTCACCCCGTTGGGAGGAAAATGGTGGTAATGAGCGATGGTGGGGCAGCCAGGAGTGGGTGAGAATAGATAAAGGAGGCGGAGAGCCGGGAGCGAGGGAAAGGGGGGGAACGAAGGGATGCAGGGAGAGAGGAGTGTGGAAAGAGAGGAAAGAAGAGAGTCAAGAAGGGTGTGGTGGGACTGATGTCATACTTCTGTTGTCATTAGATATATGTAGGTCATCCCTCTCTCTCTCTCTTTCCCCTCAGATGATTTTCAAGCACACCTGTTTCTGACTGGTAATGACAGCATATTGGAATGTGCCTCCAGTGTGTGTGTGTGTGTGTGTGTGTGTGTGTCTGTGTGTGTGTGGCATGTCTAGCAGTGATACAACAATTCCTCCCAACTAAACAGCAAAATAGTTTGTCTCGTTTTCATCTCATGCCCGTATCGACTGGACGCTGCTGTCGATTCCAAAACCTTTTAAAAATGACTGATCGCATTTTGGCAGTGTGTCTTGTTTCAAGTGTTCAATTTCATCTCTCAATACCGACTCCTGACCTCTGACTCCTCTCAGTTCTACTGAAGGTGTTAATCTTTAAAGATGGCCATAAATATATACATCCATTCTTTAAAAAATGGCCCAGCAGTTTCCTGAAACAACAACCCTTTTTTTTTTTTTTTTTTTGCCATTTTGTTTTGGACTAAATATGCTACTGAAATGGACCAAGTGAACATTTGGGTTTGTCAGCTTGTTTGTTTGTTGATTGTACCTTCTGATTTGGTTTTTATCTCAAAATGGTTTGCATGAAGAGTATTGCGAGTATGGCATGACTGTACACTTAAATTTGCTTAGCTGCGTTTGTATTGCTCGGTGAACCAGCCAAATGTGGCGGTCTCGGCAAAGGTTACGGACAGATTATGGTCTTGATTAAAAGAAGAAACACTTGGTTAGGAATAATGAAAACACAGTGGTTATTTAGCTTTTTAATTTTATGTTTTACCCCGTCTGCTGCTGCATATATGAGCGGGATAGGCAGTACAGCAGTAAGTGCATGTGAGTGTGAGATATATAATATAAGACTGCAAATTAAAGAGTGTG
>OMLP01046936.1:51328-67194 GCA_900302685.1 Spondyliosoma cantharus
AAGGACGGTTTTATAGTGAGTGTGCCTGTGTGTGTGTGTGTGTGTGTGTGTGTGTGTGTGTGTGTGTGTGTGTGTGTGTGTGTGTGTGTGAAGCTGAACAAAGAGAAAAGAATCCACCGTGGTCTATAGTTTAGAGTGTCGTGCAGCTATGCCAGCACTTCACTAAGCAAAACTCATGGAGGGATTCTCAGGGAGTCTCATACAATTGAACAATATCCATGACTTTTTCTCAGGCTTGCGTTCCAGGTATCTTTCATGCATTAGCTTTACGTCAGTGTGTCCCCCAGTTGGACCTCCTTCTCGTGCCAGAATGTGTGACCGACTTCCTCTCAGCCTGACTCAAATGGGCTCTTTGTTAAATGAACAGATAGTATTATCAGGGCAATGAGCCCAAATGACATAATCCGTTACAGTCTCGTAGTTATGATACCCTTCAGCTTGCTATATCTCTGACGCAAGCGTGGAGAAATTTAAACCCAATCGTTGGACACAGAAGGGTGGTGCCACGACGATCTGTCACCCTCGTTTAAACTGGCTAAACTTCACCAGGGTGGAGGGTGCCAGTAGTGCTCACTCATTTAGCTGTTGGCTTTGACAACAGGGAAATTGATGAAGGCCCTGTATGACACAAAGCTACCTGTAAACTATTATCTCTACATCAAATGCTATGGCAGGCATAATAGATAGGTAAGCTAAATTAGTATGAAACAATATCAGAATAAGTACAAATAAATATTTTGCAGACGTTTTTAAAGAAAGTGTTTAAAGAAATGTAATTCATGACTCACAGTAAGCAGAGAGCTGCTGCACTGCTTTCTGTGAGACACTCAGGCATGTTGCACCTCTGATCAGCTGATTGAAAACACTTGCCTCATCGCATCACTGAAGATTCTCTGGAAGAGATCAGATTCTAAGTTGGACTGGCGTTCAGAGTTATGTAAGGCTAAAATCACTTTAGTCTACAGTAATGTGAAGAGTATAAACATACAATAAATGATGCCCTGTAGCGCGGTCTTGTTGACATGATGTCAGAAAAAAGTATCTCTGGAAACAGGAAAAGTTTATTTCTCTCGGAGAAAAAATTCCTCTCTAACTTTTAGAGTCAACACATTAAAGCATACTTTCTAAAATAACTAAAAACATGGCCTGAATTTGAACCCATAACCCTGAAGTGTTTCCATTCATTTAAATAATATGAACTGATTCTGTCAGCCAATCATGGTCCAGCTTTGCTCCTATACATGACAACAACTTTGTTTTCCAAAATCATTGGATAAATACATTTTTAAGTGAGTTTTTTATTTGGATAATATCAATCCTGCTTTTCTTCACAATATACATGCAATATAATTCAATCAAAATTTGATAAAAGACCAAAACACAAATGTGTTTTGTGCAGAATTGGGTCTCTTTTTTCCAGCAAGAAATCTGGCAACTCCAGAAAGTCCACATTTAAAAATACTGACACAGGCAAGATGTCACCAACTGTGTGAGTCACTTAACTCACGGTGCAAAAATGTGTTTTACCACAGAGTCAACGTCATCTATTAGAAACGTTTGTAAAGAACAACACATCTAATTAGTGCCTAACAGGTAACACAGTTTGCTTTGGCTTATGGCCTCAAACATATTGTCTCAGAGAATGCTGGGAAACCTCAACCACTGACCCAAACACGCTACAATATATATTTCATATATGTTGAGGTAACTTAAGTCAACATAGACATTTTGTATGTATGACATGACATGTATATACACATACATACGTACTATTTGTATTTTATATATGTCATATCTTATATATCTTATTCTAGATCAAGTGTATCTCATATATTACATTTCTGGGGAGAATAAATGTCCTCGTATTTGATACAATGTTTTTAATAAAAGGTTCATAAACCCTTTATATTGTCAGCTGATCTACATCTGACATAAAAAGTGATCTTCATAGTGACTGAAATCGAATAAATATAACAAGTTTGAGTTTGATCAAAGAACATAAATCTTTCCTCAGTGCAAGGATTGGGTTTACAGTATATGTGATATTGTGTATATGCATCAAGTTAAATTGTTTGTGAACCCCTTTTCTGGTAGAAAAATAACCATGATGTTACACATCGTTTGACTGGTCCTTGGAGACACCTGGCAGCGATTGCATGAGATTCCTTTCCAGCTCCTTTTTCTTTGTTCTTCACCTCTCACAAAATCCCAGCATCACTCGACAAAGTTACTCAGAAGTTTGAGTTTGAGTTTTTTTTTTATCACCTTGCAGACAATCCCACTATCTTTATTGCCTCACTCGACTATAACGACTATAAGGAAAATGCACAAATCAATCCCTTTCTTATTTCATGTTTCATTGTTTTCACCTGAGAGGAACTGACGATCTTCGCGACGCAGACAACCACAAGACTGGAGGAGAGGGAAGGCCTTTTTTGTGCCATTGTTACTTGTCACAACAACCGATTGCAGAAAGCAGCCTGGGGGATTTTTTGAACAACAGAGCTGCTTTCAGTTGTGTTGCAAACAATGAAGTGTGACATAACTCAGAAAAAAAGAAAAAAAAATCCATCATGCTCTTTTTGTTTCTCACTGTACGCATAATAGTATCTCATTATTACGATGGATGCATCATAATAACTTGTCCCACATACACTGCTGTGCTTCTTGTGGTTTTAATTTCCAGGCTCAGATCTCCACTAATGAACACAAGAAGAGTGTTGGGTGTTTGGAGGTCAGAGGTTAAAGGGTGCACTCTGGTCATCGTCCAGATGACAAGATAACTGTGTCACAGTGGGTCCTAAGGCCAGAGTATACGTTTTGAATTTTCCCAACTTGAAATGTTTAGGAACGCTTGATCTGCCCAGCATATTGAAGTCGGCAGCGGCCAGTGAATCTGAATCACTTTGGTAAGCAGAGTTGGCAGGCTGACTCCTCTGTTTGTCTGTCTGTCTAAATATGAGCCGAGTGCTTCGGGGGATATTTCCACTCCTCTCTCCTCCTTTTTTTTAACTCTTTTTTGGGTCTCGCTGTCCTTATCCCCGCTCTCATCCCCCTTCCTCTTTTTCACTTTCTTGTCCTTCTTCTGTTCGGTGGTCCTTTTCTTACGTCAATTCTTCCTTTTGTTCTCATCTGTCCTTAATCTCTGCGTGAGATGCCCTAGCTGAGGTTATTTTATTCTACGAGAAGCGCAGCTATTTCTGAGGGTGACCTGAAAAAGCATCATCAACGTGACGGCGACATAATACCCATTTCCTTTAGGTTAGTTTGAACTTCAGAAGAGGATTAGCTCATGATTAAAGTATGGCAGCATCATACCAATAAGTTGAACCCCTCTGATCACATGTGGTTCCTATCAGGCTTGTATGTAATCATCTGAATTAAAGTTGTATTTATATAACACAGATGAAGGTAACAGTGCACAGTGTGTTTGGAGAGGGTGAGATGAGAAATTCTGACGGTCACTTAACACGTTCGCTTGCACAACACGATCGTAAACATCGTCCTTTGCCCTTTCCCCGTACTCACATCCTGGTCACAAACATGTGGCTCTTTCACAGACGACATCACACTGATTGCACACAGACACACACACACACACACACACACACACACACACACACACACACAAACACCACCCACCAGTCGTGAGTTGAGTCAGTACCCCTCAGGACTGCTGACTCAAAAGCCTCTCCCGTTAAATCTCTGATGGCACTGTTTGCACTCCCTTTACCCGGCCACACACACATACACACACTCACACGTGTACACACACTCACACACACACACACACACACACACACACACACACACACATCACAGAGAAAATTTATCTGATCATGTCTTTGACTTGCACAGCGCAGTGGGCAAGATTTTCACATTAATGTGGTAAACAGTGTTTTTCACAGCTCTAACGCTGATCTAAAGTGTGGTTGTTTTTGTATTTTTTTTCAGGTTTTTCAGCCCTGAGAGCCCAGACTGAGGATTTTCATGGAATCTGATTCAGTTTAATTTGTTTTTTTTATTTGATTGTGATTGGAATAGTACACACATTTATGGTCCCTTGATGATCAATCCTACTGACTCTGGCAATCCTTGACTTTTCCTCTAGTGCCACCGCGACCTTGACATTCATGGTTTCTACTGAATTTTCTCGACAGCTTTTGGATAGACATTCATGAATCTTTCAGGATGAATTCTAATTTGTAGCATAAACAGGAGCAAATATATGGTTATTCCAACCTCATTTCTAATAAGAAAATAATGCTTAAGCAGCTTTTACCTTATATCAGACACCATTATCAGGTACAAATTTCAATTTGTGCAATACTTTGGTTCATACCACATACCTGCAAAGCATCTGCCACCATGTGCCTCAGCTGTGCTTTGTGCTAGAGATAATTAGCAAATGTTAGCATGCTAACACACTAAACTAAGATGGCAAACAAGGTAAACAATACACCTGCCGCTTGTTAGCATCATCATTGTGAGAATGTTAGCACGCTGATGTTAACATTTAATTGAAGACTGCTGCATAGAAAGCTGTATAACATGTCTGTTCCATCAGATGCCTATGAGACGTGTTGGGGCAGCACATTAGCGTACACAGATTACTTTTTTGTGTTAACGAGTAATGTAACGCATTACTTTTGCAATTCAATTAATCCATTATTTAGTTGGAGTAATCTGTTTCTGCAAAATTTTCTTGGTATTTCCCTGTTCCCTTTGTTGCAATCCCAAATGCATTCCTACTGATGCTGTTTCACTCCTGCTTCTTGGAAGGCAGTAGGCGGTTACGTTTGGATGTGGGAGTGTGGTTCTATTGTGTCAGTGTGCAGGTGTAATTTAGCAAGCAAGATGGCCAGAGCAGAGAGGATGGCCTCTGGTTCATTAGATGCACATTCAAAATGACTGTTGGTTATAGGAGCCCAGGTGTTTTCTTGTTTTTATAGAGGCAGCTGCTTAAGATGTACGTCTCGGTTAGGTTAGCTGTCGAGTCGTTAGCGGCCAAAAATCTGGACAGCTGCTACCTGTCAGTTTCTGTTTATGGTCATCTACTTCAGATGATTCCACCTTTTTCAATGCAGTTAAATTGAAAAAGAAAAATGTATGAACTTGTTAAGCTGTAGGTACCCCCGCACTGACTCCATTTTTATGTTTTAATCAAATGAAAACAATTAGCTGTGAATGGGATATTGCGTCTGTCATTCCTGTTATCAACAGACTGCAGAGATACAGATTATGGGACTAAGAACATGCTAATCAATGTCAATAGAATCGATTGATTTCAAAGAAGACAAGCATCCTTTGGATTACATAAGCAGCAAGGCGTGCGCAAGGAATCGCAAAGGGGGTTTCATTAACTTTTCTCAGAAGGTTACGCTGTAACGTAACAAGTTAACCCCCCAGTTAAAAGTAATGCTACCCAACACTGCCTGTGAGAAGGACAACGAAAAAATGCAACCGAAAGCCTCCTGTGTCAGAGGCCATGACCTAGAGCTCACAGTGACACTTGGATGTCATACTGGTTACACTAAATTTACAGAGATGACTTTCAGGTTTATGATCATCAGGTCACAACGTGGCGCCAGGCCACTTAAAAATCCACAAAGCAGAGTTTGTGTTCATGTGTTGCCGTCCAAATGCTGTTGTGTACGTGCATTTCTTGTATCTAATAGTTTGTGCCACACAAATCATTTTAATGGCTTCTCGCTGTGTCATTTCTGCTTTCATGTCTCCTCCAGTTCTTATTGGCAAATGCATCTGACATGAAAGTGTTAGTCAAATGTAGCTGAAAACCTTTTGAACATCTGAGTCTGAATACGCCACATCACACAGGGGAACACACGGCTCTTCAGTGCGACCCTGCGAAGAGAGAGTCAGGGGACCGGGTAAGAAACAACTTGGGGCGCGCTAAAAGTGTCATGAACTGAGCATGTTCTGTTTTGATGGCATCAGTGTTTTTGTGTCGGAGATTAAAATGGTTCGTTTTGCACGCAATGTGCAGAGGATCTCATATGCATGGCTGACAGCAGATTGTTTTGCTTTGGATTTATATGATAAAATAATATACACACAACACACTTGTGAAAATACACTTAAAGAAAACACCAGAAAACCAAAACAAAGATCACAGATTCCATAGAGTGTGTGACATGGATGTGAGGACCCTGACAGCGCTCCTACACAAATTCACATGCAGAAACACAAATATGAACATTGAATCTGCGTTTTAAGTCCAGAAAGTTTACTCACACAAGGTCTCTTTTTGTAATCATCTTTTTATTGAACTTGCCACATGAAAACTGTCGTACAGAAGGTCCCATAGACAAGGATTCTTATATATATAAACAGCATTTACCACAAACTATATACACATTATATCAATGCAAGAAGAAATAGGTTACAAACATAGTGGATGCCCCAATTTATGAACTACTGCTCAATATCCCTAAAATCAGTCTCCTTCCCTGCTTTCTTGTATCCCCTGCTCGCTTGTATCCCCTACTGACTTCCTTCACCTGTGTTTTCTCCACTTCTCTACACCTACGCTTCATCCCCTCGTTAGTTTAGATTAGTTTGTATTTATGTCCAGTCTTTAGTTCTGTCTTTGTCGAGAAATCTGTGGTGTCCCTCAATCCTGCTGCTCAGTCACACCTGTTCCCGTTTATTTTTAATTAACGTACTGCAACTGATCTGCCAGCCTGTAGTCTCTTGCATGAAAATATTACTACGTGGGCAGACTAGAAAACCACGAGGAACACAGGGAACACAGGAGGAGCAGGGAGCAGGCACAGGAGCGCAGGAGACATGTGGATAAAAACAGATGAAACCAACAAAAAGTGAGGGAACAACACTGATTTAAATACAAACTAAACTAATGAAGGGATGAAGTGCAGGTGGAGATACAGCATACAGATTGGGAACAGGTCAGGGGATTAAGTTGGGGACAAGCACAGGAACACTGGAGGGAAACAGAACACTGGGAACCACAAGCTCATAGTGATGTGCTGTTTTTTTTATGAGATAAGTATCAACCCAAACTGCATCCCAGACAAGTTCAAGGCCTCTGTCCCTCAAAGTCATGTTTCCAAGATTTGGTAATCCCCAAAGTTTTAAGAAGCAACTTTTCATTAAATTCCTATTTCACGCTAATTAACATTTTTTGGCCGAGATAATCCTTCTTGTACTTCAGCATCCTTCCTCAGCATTAAGCACGCCGCACAGAAAGATCTGCGAATCACACTCTGGCTTCAGCTACAAACAGTTGCAAGCTTCCTTGAATTCTATATTCTCTGTGCCATTGGATCCATAAGTCACTGCTTTTCTGCAAGTCACTGCAGAAGAGACTGTCAGCTCCGTGCCACTGGTGTAAAAAGTAGTAACATTTAAGCTAGAACAGACTCAAGGGGCTGAGGGTATATTTAGTATATCTGATGCTCTCTCCATAAGTCATTGTGCGGTGAGGAGAATCGCTCCGGTGACTTTGATATAAATGTAGGCTGCGATGGAGACAAGGGAAAAAGAAGACATCACCGCTAACTGGGGATTGATATTATCCTGCCTTTATCGTGAGTTCTGAAATGGCAGTCTTTCCATTTCCTTCTAGTCGATGCTCTTTCTCTTAACTCCGTCCTTCTGTCTGTCTCGCTTTTGTTCCATCTCCCACCCTGCCGCGCGCTCTCCAAAGAAGATAAAATTGAGATTACATTACCAAGACCTCCTTTCGTGTCTCTCAGAGGAGGAGAGCATAATTACTGTGCCTGGGCCTTCGCCAGAGTCCCCCAGCTCTTATTGTGTTTTAAAGAAACCTAATTTTCACAGCTGCACCGACATGCTTGAGTTGAGAAAAAATATATGAATATGAAAATGGTGCCATTGTGTTTTCAGGAAATCTAAATAAAATTAACTAATGTATAGAAGGTATTAGAATATAAGTGTTTTACATATAATAACTGCAGAGGTATATGAGGATTCCCCCTATCTTAGATACACTTATTCATTCCTCTGTGTAAGTAACAAGATACTTTTTACCCCTTAAACTAAAAACTAAAACTAGGTGGGAAAAATATAGTTAAATGACTGGTGTGTAAGATTAAGGGGGATCTTTTGGCAGAAATTAAATATAATATTTATTATTTGTGTTTTTATTTGTGTATACTCAACTGAAACTGAGATTCGCTGTGCTTTTGTTACCTAAGAATGAGTCTTATATATCTACAAAAGGAGCAGGTCTTCGTCCAAAGAGATGTTTCTACAGAAGCCAAAAATGGACAAACCGAATTTGTCAACACAACAAGCCTGAGACTCTCCATCAGTGGCCTTCAAATGCTTCACATCAAGAAGTCTTAAACTGACACAAAAAACCTGTTTGTCCTGATGAGGATTTACTTAAGGCACCTTACAGTTCCCCTTTTTACTGAGGCGAGAGGAGACTGATTATGTAGGTATTTATAGATATAACCTCCACACAGCAGTGGAGGCGGTACACACATTCTTTCCTCCAGTAGAAGAACAGATACTTGTGTAAAAAGAAGACTCTCGCAAAAGTACTGGTTCAACTGACTAAAGTTTGACTTCAAAAGTCAGAAAGTACAGTCTCTGAAATATTCTCGAAGTATAAAAGTAAAAAGTATACCTCAGAAAAACATTTTTCTACCGGCCATTTCTCTGCAAAGCTGACTGAACCTCACATCGTATTTGTCATGGTTTGAGTTTTTGGTTTAGTTATTTCCTGTTTTATTTTGTAGTTCTCTCCTCATGTGTCATTTTTCACTTTCCAATTCCTCCCTTTGTCTGTTTTCTTGCCATTTTTCTATGTTTCTGTTTTGTTGCCTGTGTTTTGACTGCCTGCCTTTGCTTCAATGGATTGTACTCTGCTTGCGTTTGTTACTTGCCTTTTGTATTTTGTAGTTTTGGACCATCAACTCTCATTAAAGTTCGCTTTGCCTGTATCCGTATCTGCATTTCAGGCTTCACCGCTTTGCAACCGTGATGGTGCGAACCAACCAACAAACACGGACCCAGCAGACACAGGTGTACACTGAAAAAGGATGGGAAAACAGACAAAGGGAAGAAGGGGAAAGGGAAACATTACACACGAGGCGAGAACAACAAAATAAAACAGGATGTAATTGATGATCAAACTTAAAGGCAGAATCAGTAGGATTCGTTCAAGCTGGTCATAAACGCACCAGAAAAATAGTGATTGTTGAGTCCCACAGTCTCTTGTGATGTTGGTAAGGTAATTCATAATTACCCTCAAATGCCAGAAGTAAGGAGCATAATTTAAAAATGTAAGGAGTAGGAAGTACACAACAAGTTAAATATGAAAAGATCAGAGTGCTGAAACTCTAGTCAAGACTTTTTGAGAAAATCCCTTTGATTTCATGCTTCATGCTTTATCTGGACTGTAAACTTTGTGATACAAGCCTCGTGCCTCCCTCAGAGTGTGTATTATTGTGGCTTCCTGATACTAACCAGCTCTCTCTCTCTCTCTGTCTGTGTGTCGTGGCATCTTTTATTGCTCTCTCGCTGAGCTTTTCTCTTTCATCTTTTATTGTGGTTTTCGTCGCCTCATAGATATTCCTCTTTCTTACTCTCTCTCTTATCTTTACATCTTTGCCTCTCTTTCGCACACACATATGCACATGAGACACACCGAAATGAGGTGCAGGGACGTATCCGCCCTAATGAGATACAATAATATCTCGAACCAGCTCACACACATAAAAACAGACTCTCTCTCTCTCTGTCTGTGTGTGTGTGTGTGTGTGAGAGAGAGCGAGAGAGAGGGAGTGTGAGACATGCCCTCAGAGTTCTGCAGCTTGTGATAATGTCTGTCTCTTCCAATTAGGCACTTCTATCTCTGTAATGTTTTCCACACTCCTTGCACTCTTTTTCCTCTTCAGTCTGTCCCTTTCCCCCCCCCTCCACTCTTTCTCATTCATTCTTTCTCTCTCTCTAAGCCCCCGCTATCAGCCTGTAACCTGTCTCTGACACAAAACAGATGTTTCTCCATCCCCTCCTTCCTCCCCTCTATCTCTTCCTGCTCCTTCACCCGTCTTTCCTTTTTACCTCGTCTTCACCTGCCTTTCGGTTCTCGGCGCTATATTTCCTCTCTCTCTATGCCCCTTGTTCTCGCTGCCTTCTGTCTGATTTCGCCTCACATTTTTCTGTGTCTTCCGGGATAACATCAGCGCTTGTAATGATTTCCAGAGGAGACTGAGCGCTCAGACGAACTTCTGCTTGACTCTCTTTGACAGAAACGTCACTCGTGAACAAACAAACACTCGATGCTGCCCGTTTGCCCCTTGACTGTCACTCCTCTTTCATTCCCTCTCTCTGTGTTTGTTTTTCATTCATTCGAACGCTGATTGATCAGACATCTAACTCAATTATAGAATAATTTACCCCTCCTGTCTGTGTCGTTGCTGAGAGATGAGCGTATACATCCATTCATCCATCCACCACGCAGCCATCTGTCCCCGTCCAAAATCAGATCGTTCCAATGTTACTGTTTTTCCCTGCTCAAGAATCCTCCAACCAGACTTGTGAGTGTCTTTCAAATCAGCCGTGTTTGCTTCACATGTAGCACACTTGCATCTGCCTATTTATTGCTTTGTTAATAATCCTCTCTGTGCTTGCGTGTTTATCCGTGCACTCCAATAATCTTTTCCACCCTGGATCACCTGAGGCGAGCTCACCTGCTTCAGAACCCTGAGAACCTCATTATCTCAGCCACCTGATGAGCTTGTGTCAGTGTGTGTCTATTGGTTGTAGTGTTTGGGTTTAGTGTGTTTGTGTGTGTGTTCCCAAAATGGAGAGCGGTCATCCCCCAGCTGCTCCACAATTTATGTCTATAATTACAGGGTACAGTGTTCCACTACACAGAGAGTGTTTGCGTCTGTATGTGTTTGCATCCCGGGGTGTTCTGCACATTTTCAAGTGATATGACACTTCCAATTACTAAATCAGCAGTTCTTCGGCCATGAATCAACCCGAAACTGTGTAGCAGGCTTGTTTCTCAGCACTCTCACTCAACACAAGAGCATGAGTTTGTTTTAATGGGCCCGGCTCCCAGTGTGACACTGAATTTATTCAATCTGGTGAAAGTTGAAGGGTTTCTCTTCGAAAATCGCTGACTTATAACGACAATAGGAACACTCCCCTCTGCAATATTCCCATGCACGCTCCCCTCAATAAATCCAGGAATTCCTGTCTGACTCATTCAGTTAAGTTTATTGCAGGGGCACATTGTTGAGGTCTTTCACGGGGCTGGGATTTCCCAGATGCACCTCGCCATATTGCTTCATTGTCATTCGAAAGGAAAATAGGCTGACTTTGTAGGACACATAATAAATGGCCAACAAATACTCCTACAGCTGAGCCTTTGGTGGTAAATAACAAAGCAAACGTGCCACAGATCAAGCTTTTTCATTACATGTAAGGCTATAACAATGTGATATGTAGTTTCACACATTTAGGGTTTGTCGTTTAAAGTAAAAGTCCAGTGTGTAGGATTTAGTAGCATCTAGCGTTGAGGTTGCCGATTGAACACCAATCATTTCAATGTCCTCTACAGTGGTCACTAAAAATGTAATAAAAACATGAAAGGCCCCCTCTGGAGCCAGTGTTTGATTTGTCCACTCTCCATGGAACACACTCACTTGATATAAAAGTCTCATTCTAAGATAACAATAACACAACGATTCTTATTTTCAGCCGATTGTATACTAATGACAACATAATTATGAATATTAGATTAGATTTATTCTCCTAATTACTCATTTATTATCTTCCACACTGGGCCTTTTAACTATCCAGAAAAAACATTCAGTGGAGCTACTGTAAACCTTTGTTCCTTTGTAGTGGCTGTAGAGCGTTGAGAGATAATTTGTTCGAAGCCATTATTTCCAACCATTAACAACATTAACTCGATGCTCTCCTTTGCCTGTTCCCTGAGTCGCTGCTTTGTTCCTTGTGGTTTTCTGGTTTGTAAATCATTTAGTTTTTGTATTCTCTTTGGGTTGTTTTCCCTTGGACTTTCTGTTGCTTGGACTTTGTATATTGTATTTTGTATTTTGATTACAGTTTACATCATTAAAGCTCGTCTTTTTGTTTTTCACCCTGCCTGCCTGTTTGTCTGCCTTTGGGTCTCATTTTTCAAATTGTGACAGCACACTGGGAGAACATACTGTATGTTTGATGTATTATAATGCATTTTGAATAATAAAGCTTGAATAGTACAACTTCAAAACTTTAGTTCAACCAGCCTTTTAACAGTTAATGGTATCCATGTTGTTATAATATTACATTAAAAGACACTGCAAGTGAGGGTGTGACAATAATAGAAAATAAAGGTTCCAAAGTGTATGTCTCGTTTTCTTTGAAGAAAACTATTTTGCATGTTTACTCACCGTTTTATTTTTGTTCTAGTTCCATTAATGCAGGCACTTCTGAGTTGCTCTTTGGGGCCAAAACATCAACCGATGCTCATATGCCAGAATTAGTTTTGAGGCCTAGAACAGTCTGTAGCTCTCTGTTGAGCAGATGCATCATCCTCTGTTTTTTTTATCAGGTTTGTATTTTTCCATGAGCCTTTTTGGGGCCTCCATAGAGGTGCATTAAAAAAGGAATAAAGCAATAATTAATTAAAGGAATAAACAAAGCAAAGCATTCCGAGTTTGGTGATTGAGTGAAGCTAAGCTGACTAGCTTGACTAGCTGTCCTAGTCAAAAATATACACAGAGATCAAAGATGAAAACAGCAGACAGACTCTTTATTTTGCAATAAAGCCAAACATGGTATATCCTCTAATACGAATTGGGTTTGGTACAAAACAGCTCATCCCAAAGAATATTCATCTGTCATCAACGGTTTAACTGTGACTTTTGTTCTCTACACCTGGGCAACATTTGCAGGTCTGAGCGCAAATTGGTTCACAGTAACTGGGCCCCTGCATGTGCGTGCGTGCGTGCGTGCGTGCGTGTGTGTGTGTGTGTGTGAGTATCCTGCAGTGATCTAGTTTCCAGTCCCAGTAAAGTAGGCCAGCCAGTTAGCCCATGAGTCAGCCTTTTCTCCCGAGAAAGGCGACTCCCTGACATGACAGCATCAATAACAGCTGACCAACACACCCTACCAGGCCGACACACACACACACACACACATATACAGTAGATGGACACACAGACACACACACAGCTGACCAGCAGTATTTTGTGATGGATACTGTAACCGTTTGTCTCCCCTGGTGTAAGAATGTTATGCTGAGGTCATTCACTCTCAGATGAATTTGAATTAATGCTGACGTGAACCGCGTTGAACTCAGTGATACTGAACGGAGCTTTGTCCTGGTCGTGATTGGATTAACGGTCGATCTGGTAACATCTGCAAGACCTAACTGGATGAAATATTGACACATTACTCTTAAAGACGAAACACAATCAAACCGTTATTAGAGAAAACTGGGATGCCGAATCAATTCAGATCCAAGGCCCCAGTTTCACAAAAGCAGAATCAAAAGTTCATTAAAGATTTAACATTCTTAAAGAGTGTGTATTTGATATGTATTCAAAGATTATTTTGCCTTGTGGATTAAATGGGATCGAGCTGAGTAACACTGAGGATAAGTGGCCTCAGTTATTGCTAAGCTGTTGTTGAAGACCGATTATGGGGCGGGCTGGATGAGTTATTCCTCAGCTGGGTACAGATAAATGCAGAACATGTCAGTGGTTAACAGTTTTCATCTTTGTAATTTGTGCCAGTGCTATTAAAAATAACAGACTTTTCCCAGGTTTTCTGCTCTGTAATGGTGATTTCTTTTCTTAATTTTATTTTGACCCAAGAGAAACACATGCAAAATAAGACTGGACTTGAATTAGATGTGATTTTTACGCTAGCACAAGCTGCTAATGGGTTTGAGCACTGGTGTAAACACAGTCTGCTGTGGGAGGTGATGTCACCGTGTGAAGTATGTGCGATGAGATGTGTTTTGAGTGTATGTTGCTGATGGAATGGTGGTTTGCATTGAGTCTTTCGTCATTCTACTTCTTTCAAAACATCTTAGAACAGCTGTTGAAATAGCACAACTGTGATGTGTGTGAATGTCTGTATATTACTTGTCCTGGGGAGGGGTATGTTTATTGGTCTGGGTACTTAATGTGCACATGTGGTTAATGTTGCATCTTAAACATATGTGTTTCCATTAAGTCAGGTCTATGAAATCTATATGACAACAGCTGAGTGAAGCCTTGGTCACGACATAGAAATGCACCAAAACATAATATCAACAAGTAAAGGAAGACACTAATTAATTTATAAAATGATTCATAAATTGTTATTTCTGTTTCAATTTATAGGCACTATGTAGTTTTAGAGAGGAATGTCAAACATTTGAATATTTACAATATTAATGAGGAAATAACACAAACTCAGAAGTATTCATTTTCTCAATAACTGTATAAACAAGTTGTTCTCAGAGGAAAATAAGGTCCCCAGAACACTGTTTGAAGCTAGAAAGGTGGCAGGGTCCACCACATGTAAACAAAGTAAAACAGTATGGAATTGTGTTGTCCTTTAAGGTCAGTTTGTTTATTCAGTCAACAAAAACAAAGATAATTTGTGTATTTAGTTTGTTAAGGCATAACAAAAATCAGTCAATGAAGATCTTTCTCTTCTGATTAAAATTTCTTTCCCAAAACTATAAAAAATAAAAAAAGAAGATTTAATGGAAAAGTAAACAAACAGGCGAACTTATACAAAAGGTAAATAATTGTAAAAGCAAATTAAAACAGAAATCGATTTTGTCACATTTCTTAAGGTTTTTAACTTTTGGGATTAAAAGATGGATTCATCTTCACTCCTGTTTATCAACCTGACTGCAGCAATGACTGCCTGAGGTGACCTCTGTTGTCAGGTGATATTCTGTAATGTTGACTGCTAACTGGAGCTGGAGGGGAAATGCAATTTACTTCATGAATGTACTGTTACAAAGAGGAGGGGGGGAAAGAAGAGCGTTTAAATTGGTGTGCGTTGCTAACGTTCTAATGGCTGAAAGTGAAGTGATCTGGCTGTTTGGGATGGATAAACACTGTGTGAGTAACCAAAAATAAACACAAATGATCACTTCGCTTATTGTGACTAAACCATTAAACAACCACTACTGCTGATGAAAATCTATCCAATGCGGCTCAGGCACAGATGTTCCTACACAAGGTAATGTTTTTAAAGTTTTATTCACCTTAACTTTAGTCTCATTCAACAACCTCCCTATTCCAGACCAAATAAAACACTCGGTTACTTTAAGTAAACTTGTGGAATCCTCTGGCTTGAACATTTCTATATATAACAGTCAGTTTTTGGCAATTTAAAGGTCCCATATTATGAAAAACACGTTTTCATGTTGAAACTGGTCCTCCCTGAGCCTGCCAACTCCAAGAATGACGAAAACAAGCAATTCCTGTGTTGGGATTCAATATTGGTTAAGCAACAATAAAAGGGGGATTTAGGTTAAATTTGGCTATCAATAATAATTAATAATTATATGGGATAATTATTAATTATGATAAATAATATGATCCAATTTACATTAGATCACCTCTGGGCACCACCCTTGAAGAAGGGAAAAGATAGCAATTTTACTAAATCAGTCTCATAAAAAGGTACTCAACTGTTTATAACTCTGATTAATAATTAACTTAATAACTACAACCAAATTTACCATAACAGCTAGTAATGGTCGAAGGATTTTGGAGTTCTTGACAGTGTAGAGGTTGGCAACATTCACTCTTGTACAATATTAAATAGACAGCAAGAAGGTTCAAAAGGTCTTTATTCAACACAAAGGGGTGTGTGTGTGTGTGTGT
>OMLP01046952.1:0-10921 GCA_900302685.1 Spondyliosoma cantharus
CATGAAATATTGAACGAAGGAGACCGAACACAAGGAGGGGCGAGGAAAATGGAGGGACTGATAAAGACAAATACAATCGTTTTGTGTGCGAGCATGTGTGTGTGTGTGTGTGTGTGTATGTGTGTGTGTGTGTGTGTTTGTTTTCGGAGACAGAGGAAGAAGATGAGCGAGAAGAAGAGTAGGTGACAGGAATATGAAGAATAGTTGCTAGTGGCTGGAGGCTCGCGCGAGCACACACACACACACACACACACACACACACACGTACACACACTCTGACACACAAACTCACGTTGCTTTGAGTTTAGATTACCGCCATGTGTGGAGGAGATGGAGCGGAATTTGGTGGTGTTGAAAATATCACATTGCAGAATACGTTTCATCACTACTTGCACCCGTCCCAGCACACACTCGCGCTCACACACACACACACACACACACACATACACACACTCTCACACGCATGCACCACCACCACCACCTCCTTTGATCTCACTTCTCACTGATCTTCTCTCCTTCCGTGTCAAATATTTAGGCTGCATTTGGCAGGTTTGACGAAAATTAGCATGGAGAAATGATTTTATTTATTTAACTTCCACATCAGAAGTCAGTGTCAGTGCAGCTGCGAGAGGATGATCCCAAATTCTCAACGAAGGGGAGACCGGCGCTGGTCCAAAAAAAAAAAAACAGAATCTGCTGAGTTTCCAAAATTTTCTGACATTATTTTTAATGCGGTGAACCTCTGCCGATAGATTTCTGAGGAAATGACATTAGCGGTTTGTTTGGAGAAGTTTAGACGGCGTAAGAAGACACTTTGTGACATTCGCACACACAAATCCACGCTCAGGGTGATGAGTCAACACTCCCACTGCCTCCTGTTTTAGGGATAAATGAAAATATTTCATAATTACTTCCAGCTGTGCAGCCCTGCGGGGAAATCATCATCATAAGCCTGACAGGTGGATCATTTAAACAATAGCACTGATATTCATAACGAGTATCACATGCCAAGAATGATGCACAATTGCAAACCTCCTCGCTATCACACTACAGACAAAGACCTGCATTCACTTACTCTGCTCTTACTTTTAACCAAAGATCTTGACATAAATCAGACAGAGCGCATCAGTGAAGGGGGAGATGAGTTTACAGTGACTGAAGAGGAAAGAAAATGAGGAAGAAGCAGGGCCGCAGTAATAACTGTGGGTGTGCTGGGCTATAAACAAACTCAACACACTCCACTTAAACTCTGACTGGCAAAATTGAGTTTACACTTCCTTTTGAAAACAACACAAGTCTTTATATTAAGCGCTTAAATACAAAATAATGGACAGATGAAAGATGGCGGCTATTTCTAAAAGAAATAAATGACTAAATTAATGAGCAGCACATGCAGTTAATTTGCCCACAGAGGTAATTACTCACCCACTAAAAATAACTGACATCATTTCATAGTTCATACTTTTAATTTGCCACTACAATGCCATTAATAACATTTGTTTAATACAACAAAAGAGTCCTCTCCGCCATGTAAATGAAATGTGATAGATGCAAACACACAAACAAGTGTGAAAAAAAACCCACCAACATAAAGTATATAAGTTAGGTTGGAGAGTTTGTTAATGACTTGAACGCTCAGCATGTAACTTCGAAAGGTGAGCTTTAATAACGTGAGCCATCGTACAAAAATCAAAATCCAGGCAACAACACTGACGAAACAGAATCCAAAAGACTAAAGAGGAACACAAAAACTAAATACAGGACAAAACAGGATAAAACGTGAAGAACAAAGACAAGGGCAGAGAACATGAGGAGCAAACGCAGAGACACCAGGAACTAAACAGGACCGGAGAAGAGAGGACGCTTACCTGTCCAGTAGAAAACATGCCAGTTCAGAGTCCCTCTGCTCCCTCTGCTCTCTACATCTTGGAAATGCCACCTTCATTTTACCTCTCTTCTTGTCCCATAATCTTCTTGGGTCATTTGGTTCACCTTTCAAAGCTTTAAATGGCCTCGCCCCAAATTACATAAAAGATTTATTGACCCCCTGTGTGTCTGGGGCGTTCTCTAAGATTGGCAGATGCTGTTCTGCTGGTTGTTCCAAAACCCTGGCTTGTGGCTAGAGGTGTCCGGGCACTTTGCAGTCAGAACCCCCAGACTGTTGAAGTACTGCTGAAATCAGGTAGGCTACATCATCAGCATCGTTTACATCTTTTCTTAAAACCATTTATTTCTTGATTAAATGACTGGGTTTTATCAGTTTCCTCTCGCCATGTAGCATATTTAACCTGACGTCCTACAATGTTTTATAATCCTTGTGCTGATTAATTTTTATCAGCTGCTCTATATCTGCTGTCTCTTGCTGTTCGTTTCATGTAAAGCACTTTGTAACATTGTCTAGAAATGTGCCATATAAAACAAAGTTTGTTAACGTCTCTGCTTTGAAAGGACAGCTTTGGAGACTGAATGTGCGGCACACTGCGATGAATAATCGTGCTCCATCACATGTGAGCATACACGAACAAACAAACAATCAATCAACAATAGAGCAGCTCGCTACTTTGCCAACTTCCCTCCTCATTATCTGACGTATGGGGTTTTCTTACAACAAACTGTAAGTAGTAAGAGGATATGACGCCATCGGTAAGCAACCAAATGAAAAGCACTGTTACCTGTCATCACGTTATCATCGGTCTAATCTCGTGTCAAGGCTTGAGATGTTTTAATGTAGAAATGTTACACGTCATAGCTTTAATATTATCTATGAAAAGCTATGACAACAGGATTAAATTAAGTATATGCAAACACAAGTGTCCAACTATAAGATAAAAAGAACATATAGTAGTAACATGAAACATTTATTAAATGTGCGTCTTACCATGAAGTGTTCCCCTGGGTCGACGTTTGTTGACCGTGCCGTCCGGAACATTTCAGTCACATCATCTCAACCCTCATGAAACCAATCAGCGACTCCACCTGTCGTGTGGATATTAGCCGCTCCCGTCAGGATAGACATGTGTAATCACAGAATGAAGTCAATTAGATCTCCTACATCTATATTGAGTAAAAGTCAGCTGGGCTTGCTCCGTATCTTGTACATGCCACAGGGCTTAATAGGATGTTAATTGCGCAATTATGAAGTGCACCTGTATTTGAAGGTGGTGTGTTTCTAATCATTTATTCAGGTTCTTATTTTATTTTGTACAAATTACAGAGCTGACAAGAATGTAAAAAAAAAAAAGTTTAGGCCAATTAAGTGAATAGTCATAGCAATGTGTGCATTTGTGTGTGTGTGTGTGTGTAGTGTCTGTATGTGCACAGCTGCAAGCATGTGTATAAGAGTCGTAGGGCTTTGGGGCTATTTAGACAAATGTTCCTGACGCCTCGTATATCACAAGTCTTCGTACTGTATTAGCCCCCATGAGTGTGCTTCTGCAGACAGCACAGAAACACTGAAGACAGCAGGTATGCGCACACACGCGGACAGACTAACACACGCACGCACACACGAGAACCTCCCCTCCCCCCTACGGATGCACCGACAGACACACATGGAAAAGGAACAGGTGCAGGTTGAAAAAGCCAGCTGCCACCCGTTTCTTTGTAACATCTACATTTCATCAGCCACAGCAGCGGCGGCGGCAGCGGCACAGGTGACGCCGAGCCCAGTGGGCACCGAGATTAGGAGAGTGGGAAGAGGTTTAACTTACACTGTCATCTAAGGTCAGATTTGCATTTTCCTTTTATTGTTAAAGGTTAGGTATTCCAGTGGCTAAGCTGATCTGAGATCAATGCCTGAAGGCACCTTCCTCCCTCTAGGTCGGCTCCTCAGAGCTCCTGGTGGTGGCATCATATCTGTGCAGGAAGTTGAAAGGACGGTGGGGGGATATTTTTGCCCATTTGGACCATCATTGGTAGCCAGTCGGTGTCCTCTGCTCCTGTATCTCTGCCGCTCACCGTCTCTCTTCTTGCTTTCTTTCTCTCTCGCCTGTAGCTCCCTCTTTGTCATTCTATCTCAATCCCCTTATTTCTGTCTCCACTGCTATCTCTGTCGCCCTAATGCTCCCGGCTTCCTCCTTCCTTGCTCTATCTCTATTTGCCGCTTGCTCGGGGCCTCCCTCTCTTCCCTCCGCTCGGCCGCTGTGAGGTAGTGCTGTCAGGGGACACCCGGTAGATTAACCTCTGACCCCCAGCGGGAGGTGGGACCGATTGGGTTGTAATTGCTATCACTGTCGCCCTGTGTGTGTGTGGGTGGAGGTTGTGCATTTGTGTGTGTGTGTGTGTGTGTGTGTGTGTGTGTTTGCGTGTGCATTTTTGCTCCATTCGGGCAGCATGATGGCTATCTGGGCCAGCAAATTTAAAGGGTGAAATGCATTCTGGGTTGTGATGGTGCGTTATGGGTGTAAGTGGGTCTTTGGTGTCCATACCAAAAGAGGAGAAACCATTTCTGCTGCTCTCAGCAAACTGGAGCTTACTGCTGTGTCCGGAGCATCCATATACACAAACATGTTAACACACACACACACACACACACACACACACACACACACACACACACACACATATAGAACACAAGACATAAATACAAACTTTTGTTGTTGTTTTTATTTTTGAATGGCACCCGATTTGTGCAGCAGCTCTTCTGATTGGGTTTGTGTGCATGGGTACCCATGTGTGCAGGATATTTACCACTGTGTGTGCGTGCGTGCGTGCGTTCGCAAGCACCACGCACATGTCCGTGCAAGGCTGGGGTGCTGTGAAACAGAGGCTCTGACTCCCAGCAGTCTTTTGTCACACTGACTGACTGCTGAAAAGGCTGAAAGCAGGAAAGCCATTTCAGACTGTGGGGCTAAATGATGGCAGGTACTCCGATCCATCCACGGCTCGCTACAATAACACAATACAGACCAGTCATCGGTCGCCCTGTCATCTCCATCTGAAAATGCACTTCACACAACTCCCTCTGTCTCTCCACCTCCTCCTCCGACTGCAATTCAAACATTGTGTAACTGTCCCCTAAACCCAATTGGCCCTCATATAGTGGAAGTACAGCCAGATTTAGCGAAAATCATTTGCACGGCTCCTTTTTTTTTCTGCCTTGTGTCGCCCTCAATTTGTTTAGAGCCGCTGCCGAATTTATTGGCTCGTTGTTTTGGGGGTGGTCACTGCTACTTCTTGAGCCTATTGATGAAATTAATGGCTGGAATGACTAAATGGGCCGTCACAATACAAGGCTCTGGAGACTCGCAGGGGTGGGCAAGGCTTTTACGCCAGCGAAGCGCTAACACAGTCAGCTGCAAAAGAGACAGAGCAGGGGGAGACAAAAACGTTTTTTTCAAGGTGAGGCAGGAAGATAACAGAGGGAGAGAGACATCAGATGGCAGAAGAATGCATAAAGGATGGGGAGAAAAAGGAGGGGATAAAAGGGAGTGTGAGTCGGGGAGGGAGAGGGAGAGATAGTGAGTAAGTAAAAGCAGGTCTGGTCCAGGTGGGGTTCAGACAGTCAGTATGTTATTTTAGGAGGGCAGAGGGAGGGAGGGCGAGAGAAAGGGATGGATGGAGGGAGGGGAAGATGAATGTAGTTAATTAAGATGAGCAGGCGGAGGAGACAGTGTGGAATTACACAAACACTAATTAGAGTCTTCGTTAGGGGGCACGAAACGAGAGCAGCGCATCCATCATCGCAACCCTCTATCCCTCTTTTTCTCTGCTGCCTTCCCTACCTCCGTTCTCTCCACTGCTCTCGCTTTCACATGGCAACCATATTTCCTCTTCCCCGCTTGCCCCCGCCGTCTCCAGCCCTCCTCTGCCACTTTCTCATCCCACACCTTCCTCCATCTCCATCTCCATCTCCATTTCCATCCTCCCCCCCTTTTGCCTTCTCAATTTTCCCCAATCGATCCCATCAGCAGTTAACTAAATAGGCACAATTTAACATCTGGAATCAAAGCGACCCGCTCTCTCTATCTCTCCTGCTGCCTCCAACTTTGATTTCTATTCATTGTTGTCACATCGTTCCTTCCCTTTTTTTATCACTGCTCCGGGAAAGGGTTTCTTCTCCACCCCCACTTCCCTGTTACGTGCTGACAAACACACACACACATCAACTGTACCATGTCAGCACTATTTTTATTGTCTCTCCAAGCCGGTCAATGCCTCCTCTAGTCTTCGCCGCTCCTCCTACATACACTACACACAGCACTGTAAACTACTTACCTCTTCTTATCCTGCTTTCTCCCTTCTTCCTCTTCTTCTTCTCTCGCTTTTTTTTTTTTAACACGAACAGGCTCCAAGCACTACTGTTGTCCTCTTTATCGTTTCCCTGTCCTCCTCTGGCTCATCCCTCATTCCCCTGCTCTAACTGAGGGAGCAGATCAGCCTGTCACTGTTGGCGTCTGCACCGCTCTACCCTCATGAGACCACAGGGATGGAGGGAATAATGAGGGACATTTTTGGATGGAGCTGAGGGTGGGCCATGCCAGTTCTTGTTTTTGGCATTCATATACATGCGCGCAGCATGGAGCAAATAATACCATACGCAGTGTGTAGTCACAATGTAAATGATGATACAGTGGTATCTCAAATGACAAGTTGACAAGTTCAGCCTGTTATCCGCACATATAGTATGTTTACATAGATTTTTCACTTCACAGCTTGGAGAGTTGAAGTAGTTGACTTACTTTTGTGGACATTTATTTTGTTTGGTAAAGGGGCAATATGTAAGTGGACTTACATTTCTACAATGCTTTTCCAGTTTACTGACCTTTACAACACTTGTCAGATTCACCCGTTCGCACACACATTCATACACTGATGGCAGAGGCTGCCGTGCAAGGGGACAACCTGCTCATCAGGAGCGATTTGGGGTTCAGTACCTTGCTCAAGGTTACTTTGACATGCAGTTGGGGGAGCCAGGGATTCGAACAAGCGACTCTCTGATTACTGGACGACCAGCTCTACCTCCTGAGCTGCAGCCACCCTCGTGCAAGAATTTTACTTTAAAAGAAATCAGAAATAAACAAAGAAATATCAACAAAGTGAACAAGCCCCAGTTTTGACATTACGATGCATTGTGCAGTCCCATCCATGTCCAGAGCTCCTGTGCTAACCATGTGGACACTAATACTCACCTGGTCTTGAGCTCCCAGTCTGAACCACTAGCTGCAAAGCTAACTGAGCTAACTAGCTGCAGGTAGCAGCAGTTAGCGGTTACTTTGGTGAGATGCTGCCTCCTAGGCTTTTTGTTTTGAGCATCAACTTGACAGGTTGCCAAATCTTACATATTGCACCATTAACTACCTAAAGTAAAAACAATTTTGAGCCATAACAGGAGAGGAATGATTCCTTATTTTTTATTTTACCCTTGTCTCTCCACTGTAACTGATCCCCCTTTTGACGAGCCCCCACTCTTTTCTTTCATCCTGACCACTATGAAGGCAGGCTCAGGCAACACATTCATCAGGCAGCCACCACCACCACAGACTTGATCTTTATGTGGTGCATGTGCAAAAGAGCTCAGCGCTCACACAGCGAGACCATCGTGATGGATAAACCTCCCTAATCTCAGGTTGAGGAAGAATACATGGCCACACTTAAGCAAATACACGACACTGAAGCTCCGAGCCGAGAATAAATACTGAAGTCAAAGGGCTGTACATGTAATAAGAACGACAAATAAGCACACATGTGACAAAATGTTTGCGGAACACACAAAAAGGCATTAAAAACTAGAAAATTGTTGCACAGCACATATGAAAACACATATACTGTAGACAGAAGAACGCGTAGGTACGCAACGTATACGTTAGTTAAAGATGTATAGCAGTATTTAGAGCCAACTAATTGAGGTTGAAGGCTGATGCGAAAAGCCTTTCAAATTTGGGTGGGGAGACAATTCCGAAAGAGTAGCTTGGTGAGAGAAGGTCCTACCACCTACTGATGTTCTATTTGTTTTTAACATAGTGGGGAGACCAGCACATGGAGATCTTAGAGCCCTTGGCAGGTATACAAGGGGTAATTAGAGTTGATAAGTATGGGTGGTGCAAGTCTGTCTAATACCTTGAAGCCTGAAATACTCTCTACTGCAAAGAAGAAGACAAATCTAAGAGCACATACTGATACAGAGGAACATACAGGCACTACTTCAGTGTGAGGTAACTGGCAGCTTGCAAAGCTTCAACACTGCTTGTTGGTGAGTGTAAGTCCTTTACAACTTTGAAATGGATACAGGATTAGAAATGACTGACACAACTGTTTTTCTTCAGTAACCATAATGTCTTTATCACCTAATATTGTGTTTTTTGTTTTTTTGGGGGGGGTATATCATGCCTTTATTAGAGAGTTGACAGTAGAGAGAGGACAAAAAATGGGGGGAAGGGAAGCGATATGATGAGGAACAAAATGCAAAAGAAGTCCCAGGTTGAATGTCAGTGTTGTTTGAGAATCAGATTAAGATGGCTGAGTCAGCATTGTTGGTATCACCCTGCGAAAGCCAGTGATCAAGGCTGTCCGACCTGGCTTCTCTGGTCAAGTGACTGCTAACACTTGGAGTGTTGCTTGCCCACTGGCAAAGGTCAAAACCACCAGAGTCTAGAAGCCAGTGGAGCTTATCACAACCTTCTTGGCTTAATCAGGCGTTGGCACACTCTGCAAACACTTGTCAACGTAGAAACTCTGCTCAACAGATTTCCACATGCTGGATCAATATTTTCAAGTGGATATGCATCATTTTTTTATGCTCAGGAACATTTCAATTAAACTTTTAAATATTTAAAGATCCACTCCAGACTTTTTAAAGACTAATCATTTGTGTGTCTGACATGATTCCCACAAAAGAAAGAAAAGCTTCATTTTTTAAAAGTTCTTGAAAGTACATCTATTTCTTTCCTCCTCGTTTAAAATTCCATTTGCTATAAATATGCAAATATTTCAGTTTTTTGAAATTCTTTAGCTGAACACAAGCGGTCTCTTGCTTCAGTGAAAGGTTCAGTTCTAGGTGTCTGTGCACTGGAGGCTTTCAGGGTTTCCACATCACGCTTCCGTGTTACTTCAAAATCAGTCGTGAAGTCACAAAATCCGGTTTGATTGTGAACATCTTGAGCTGAGATTGAAGGTGAACACAGAGAAACTCTCCTCCTTCAGTAGACGAACCTGAAAAACATTGAAGCATTCAACATGAAACGTTCAGGTGAAGTCGCTGTTAGCAAAGCACATTTTTGACTGTAGGACGGACTTATAAGTTTCCAGCACTACAGAAAATCGTCTCCGGAGGAAGAATTGCAGTGGGAGACACAGAAGTGTAGTTTTCTGACGTGAGCGAGCTGCTGCCTTCATAACCAACAGCAGTGTTGGGCTAATAGCGGTCACCAAAGCCCATACAAACATTAATATTGTAAAATGTTGTTCAGCGATTTCACATCTACTCTTCAGGGCTCCTTGAGTAAATATTTATCATTTACCTCTCGCTCTCCGACCTTTGACCCAGGCAGGTGCGTTGTGTGGGCTTCCTGCTGCAGGGTCACAGACGACTCCCGTCTGTTTGCCGTGCGCTCACAGTTGGAGCCCACTAACAAGCTGGTGTCTACCTGTCCGTCATGTCTAGGTGACCCCAGAACACCTGCAGCATGCTAATGCACCGACTAGACTGTAATTCACAACCAGAGGCAGCCAAATAGACGAAAAAGGTGAGGAATTTCAGAAACATTTGAGGTATTTTTCCTGGCTTTAATTTTTAGATATGTGAGCGCCGTGACTCGGTCAGTCAGCCCATCGGTCCGCCACTTTGGTCCAGACGAAAATATATCAACTTCTGGATGGATTGCGATGGGATTGTGCACAGACGCTCGTCATCCCCGGAAGATGACTTTGGTGATTAGGTGACTTTTTCTCCAGTGCCGTCATGAAGCTGACAGCGGTGGTTCAGAGAAGGAATAGCTTGATAACTGTTGGATAGATCACCAGGGCATTTGCTATAAATATTCAAGGTCACTACAGGATAAAATCCAATCAATTTGTTTTACCCATTTCTTAGATCCACCAGTATGTCAAGGTTCCCAACTGCTCTGTGAAATATGTCAGCATCTACTAGATCGACTTGGGCAAAACATTTTGTACAGACATTTAAAGTTTCCAAACTATTTCGGGACTTCAATCCTTATCCTCAATGAAATATCTCAACAACAATTGGATGGACTGTCAGAAGTGGGCACAGATACAGTATTAATGATGACTTCTCAAACAGAGACATGTCTAATGTTCTGGTAAATGACTGATTACATGATGATCTGATGATCCATCAGTCTAAACAATACTTTAAGTTCAATTTAACTAATGTTTGCACGCTAACAGAATAAACTAAGGCAGTGGAAATATACATACAGACTTCTTCCTCCACTCTCTGGCATAACATCTTGTGTTTTCCCAGACACGACAGCAACTAGAGGGGATATGATGCCATTGAGCAAAGCAACATTACCTTGAATAATAAAACTATAGGCAAGGCAAGGCAAGGCAAGTTTATTTGTATAGCACATTTCAGGCACAAGGCAACTCAAAGTGCTTTACAGGAGCATACAAATTACATTAAAAGACATTAAAAAATTAATTTAAAAGACATTAAGGAGCAAACATTAAAACAAGTGGGCTAAAATAGAAAAGGTTTAAAAGAGACAAGACTGTAGAATAAAAGTCGCAATGCAGTTCAAAGAATTTAAATTGTTTCAATTAAAAGCGCTTGCTTGAATGCTGCTTCTCCATGTTTAGTTCTGACTCTAGGGAATGAAAGCAGACCAGTACCTGACGATCTCAGAGGTCTGGATGCTTCATAACGTAGCAGCAGATCAGAAATGTATTTTCATTCAGGGCTCTATAAACCAACAGCAGGATTTTGAAATCTATTCTTTGATAGACAGGAAGCCAGTGT
>OMLP01046962.1:5400-15991 GCA_900302685.1 Spondyliosoma cantharus
TGCGGCACGGATCTGTGTTTTTTTTGTTTGTTTTTTTATGTGTTTTTTTGGTGTTGTCATTTCGACAGAGGCAACAGGTGATCCTCACAGAGAGATGGGCTAATCAGCACAAAGAGGTCCACTTCTCCTCCATGCACCCGGGCTGGGCAGACACACCAGGTAAACAGAGACGTTTAGAGCTGTGGTCAAACAGCAGCTGTGCTTCACTCACCCAACTATATAAATGATCCTGCTGCCTGTTTTTAACAGATGAACAAAAATATTTGAAAATGTTTAGATTTGATTAACTGAAGTTGAACTATTTTCTCTCTGCAGCTGTTCAGACGTCCATGCCTTCATTCCACGCTAAGATGCAGTCCAAACTGAGGACGGAGACCATGGGCGCCGACACTGCAGTGTGGCTCGCTGTGTCTGCAGCCGCCAGGACGCAGCCGAGCGGACTCTTCTTCCAGGGTCGGTCTTTGTACAACTTTAATGAAACTTGTGTGTCATCGTTTTTCTGCTTTCACAACTTTTCATCTTCACAAGAGAAGCAGGAGTCAAAGCATAATTCATGCCACAATAACGCAACTCCGATCTTTTAGCCTCTTGTAGCCAAGAGTTCTGGTTCTGCTGTACATTTTATTGAACGTTTTTGTGTCGGTGCTTTGGGTTAACCTCGTCTCTAGCAGCAGTGACGGAGCCTTCAGCAGCTAAAAGACAGATGCTGTTCTCAAGAGTTCTCAAAAGGATCGTGAAAACTTCCCATCAGCAGCATGATAATGTTGCTCTGCATCTGCCGTGAGATTTAAAGCTTCCGGGGAGCTTTTTGTTTTTGTAAACGGACAAAAGTTCAGCTTCCGTTCAGTGCAACACATCTCGTGACGGATGGGCTGGTCGACTTTTCTACATTTTCAGTACCAGTTTGTAAAGTGTTGAATTCAGCCACGCTTGCTAGGCGGCAGTCGCCTTCTCGACGGCACATTGCATTTTCTTTGCGTGTCACCTCAGAAAAGTTGCTCCAGGTCACTGTGAATGTGCAACACTGCACAGAGGAGTTGAGGTGATGATCTGTCAGCGTTGTGTTTACAGCTGGCCATCAGAAGTAATGCAGCTTAGGAGATGCTGCAACACTTTGAAATGAATCCTGATTTCTGTAATCGGCTCCCTGAACGTTAGCAGAACACATTATGTCGCTCCTGGCGTCTCACGTGTTGTCATCACATTTCTTCCAGATCGCAAAGCGGTGGCGACACACCTGCCGCTGGCCTCGTCCAGGTCCACGCCACAGGAGGAGCAGAAGCTTATGGCTGCGCTGGAGGAGTTCTCCCTCAAGTTCAAACCTTGATATGACTGTAAATGGACCAAGCACTCCTCAATAATTATGAATGTTTACATAGTCATGTTTCTTAAGGTTTGTTTTTTGTTTTTTTACACAGCTCACTGATGTCAGAACAGATGTCATTAAGAACAAACTCTCCAAGTGCAGTTAGATTGTGATATTGGGGCTTTTATGTACTATGCTCAAAATCAGACCTCGGGAAAATCTGAATCTCTTTATACAACTCATCAAGCTTATATGGGGGAAATGTATTAATCACTGTGCTTTTAATAGAAATGTTTTCAAAGTGTACATTAATTTCTGTGAAATATATAGCTTTAATTTGATGGTCGGTTCAGTTTTGGTTAATTTCAAATTAAAAGTATTTATATATTCTGTCTCATCTGCGTGTGTGTTGTGTGTAAAAAAAAAAAAAAGTAGATGTGCAACATCTCTGGGAGGATGAAGGAGAGTGTGAGCTAATGAGCAGTAAAGCTTCAGGTCTAGCTCAGGTCTTTTGTTTGCCAGTACCCATCCGGCTCGGTCATGTCAGGTCAAAATGAAATGACCCAGGTACAGGCCAGGTTCCCTATTCACTTTGAGGCCCATCTTCGTCTACTGCTATGCTTATCTGTAAATCCATATAGCTGTGCGTTTTTTTTTTTTTTTTTTTTTTTTTTAAAAATATTTTAATTTATATTTTTTTTTTTTTCAATG
The DNA here is from genome assembly GCA_900302685.1 of Spondyliosoma cantharus. Taxonomy (NCBI): domain Eukaryota; kingdom Metazoa; phylum Chordata; class Actinopteri; order Spariformes; family Sparidae; genus Spondyliosoma; species Spondyliosoma cantharus. The sequence goes on from OMLP01046962.1 coordinate 7,418, forward strand.
AATGGATTAAACGGCTTGGCAAGCAATGAATTGTGAAAGTGATCCAAGTAAAAATAGCAAACATCAGCTGGATCCAGCCGTTCAAATGTTGCTGCTTTCTCTATTTTATATCGACTGAATCGCTCTATAGTACAAGATCATTATTCAGTATTTTGACAGTTCCTTGAGAAGGCCATGAAGAAAATGAAGTATTTATTGAAGGTTTATTTCTAACTCATTATCCACTGTGCCACAGAATATAAAACTGTCGTTTGTAGTGAAACTAGCTTTGTCAGCACAATGTTGAATACATTCAGTTACCTTGGATGGAAACAATCACAACTCCAACAACATGACTTCAGTGTTCTGCCTTCCTTGTCACAGGCTTTGAGAACAAATCTTCTTGCCGTCCTTTTGCAGTGAGCCACACCCCCCTCCCTCCTCTCTCTGTCGACACAGGAACAGAACAGACTAACGACTGGTCAAATAGGCGAACCTGCTCTTTTAATGTCATTTACACACACATGGTTACATGAACGGACACACTGAAACACACAATCATGTCTGTTATCTTTCCTGCAACTGGCCTCAGATATAGATACATATAATGTGTTAAGGTATTGTCGCTCTAACAGCTTCACATCTCCTGTGTCCTGTTTTTAAACCTTGGAAAAGGACCACACCAATGATTTTGCACATTCTTGCCCACATACATCTCACACACTTTACATGATCACACATATCTGTTAAGTTTTTTTATAGTTTTTTTTTTTTTAAATTAATATTCCAGGCAGCCACAGTTTCGCTCGAACTGTGCACAAGGCAAACAAAAAAGAAAAGAGATATACAATGAAAAAAACAACAGTTAATCGTCAGAAAAACACTGGTACGGTCCTTTAAGGTGTTGAACATGTACCTTTCTGGACAGCTGTGAAACTGTTGGATGACGTTCGTTAACACAACCTTATCTTTGCTCTCAAGACGAAACATCTTTGGAAAATATTTAGTGGGTTTGAACATTAAAAGGAGTTCACTATCTGATTACATTAAAGCACAAACACAACGATCAAATGTTTCTCCTTTTCTCTTCACAGCAGCCATTTGTGACATTTGCCCGTTCATTCCAGTGCATTGACATAAAGCCATTATACAATATCAAACAGTAACAATGAGAACAAAATCAAAGTGTTGATTAGTTTTCTTTCAGTCCTGATACGTGCGTGCATCTGCTGCCACTGATTAGCTTGATGATATGTCAGAAACATTAAGACCTCACTACTAATGATAAATACGCTCGTAAAACAGCTGACGGATCAGCCAGCAAGTCTGATTGGTTCGTTTACAGATTACAAACACTGGTTGTACTTACAGTTTTTCATCTACAGGCAAATCAATTTCCTGCGCATTGACCTCAAACTTTTGATTATCCACACGTTTTCTATCAGCCGAGAGAGAACAAAATGTTTCCCCTCAGAGTTTCACACACTTATCCCACATGAAGCTTTCAAAGGCCAAATCAATGGCTGCACATTAACATCCAATGGGATCAATTTATACACGCTTCTCCACATTTTAGCCTGATATATGTTTATAATCTCAACTACAGTTTAAAGCAAAGTTCTGTGGGTTTGGACCGCATGTTGTCACAGAGCATGCGTTTGTTATCGTGGACCAGCTGTATGAGGTTAACGGTGCAATACATAAGAATTGGCCAGCAGGGGGTAGCATATCACCAGAGTAACTGCGAACCTATGCTAACTGTAGCTTTCCGTAGCTAGCTAGCTACGCGGCTAGCGGTCGGGACGTGGGGCTTGGAGTAGTATTATGAGAGTGGACGGGTCGGGGATAGCTGATTAGCATGCTCACTTCAGTAGTTATCACTGTAACACTATGCAGAGACGTCTTCTCCACATTCTGTGAATCATTTTTACTCAATTTTTGAAAGCTGAAACTAATATTCTTACATATTGCAGCTTTAAGACGTTTGCTTGATATCTAGTTTTTCACTTGAGGATACAGAACTGCGCAGAAATACTTGAACTGGAAAAAAGCTGCGCAGATCTTCAGATAGCATGCGGTTTGGAGGCCTCCCTGTGACCACACCTTCAAATAAACCTCAAATGTTTGTGGCCTTCCACGACTCTCTATGAATTCAGGTGAACAGGAGATACTTCCTGAAAGTCTGCACTGCGAGTGGTTGACATGAGCTGCAGCAGCCCAAACGGAGACTCGTGAAGGGCTCATTTGGGGACATTTAGGGATTTCATGACACGTTCCCTCACTTTCACATGGTTGAAGAACTATTACACAAAACCAAATATCACTAAAATCATTTAAGTGTGTTCAGAAAGTAGAAGATGATTTCTTTGCTTCTTGAACGAATGATGTGAAGCACCTGAAACCAGGATCAGCTCATATAAATAGACTTTCAATCCACCCTTTTCCACCCATTAGCAAGACGAGTAAAAGCAGCTATACAAATGTGCTCATGAGCACCATCTACAGGCAAGGACTGCAGCAGCTGCTACAGTGCTGGCACTGGTGCCACCTGCAGGCAAAGAATTACAACTGCAGGTTCTCATGTGTCTGCTGCTTTGTCTGTGTGTTAACAGGTTGTATATTTTACATTTAAGCATGTCCAAAGAGTAAAACTCCTCTCCTCCAAGTGTCACCCTATCTCTTCTGTCCTCAATGACTCTCCCAGTTACTTTCAGATGAAGGAGGGGCAGGACGGTAGATTCAATTTTAAAATGAATGATATTAAATAGGATGAAAGATGAGTAGAAAAAGTCAATTGAAAAATAGGATGGTGGGACACACAAATGCACACTTTTGGAGATTCTTAGCTTTGTAAGCTAACTACATTTGGTACAAAAACATTGAAACTCTAAAACTGGGAGGAGTGACTACAGACTTTCCGCAGACAACTGACGTCTGTCGTCACGTGCAGATATCTGTTTATAATTGAATAACAAGGTTATCATGTTCAAATGTTGTTGAAGCGGTGTTAGAGCTGTTGGTTATTACACACACACACACACAGTGGAAACATGGACGTGTGGTTGGCGTTGCTGCTGCTCCTACTGTGTGGTCACTGTGGGGGACGTGGTTTATAATGTGGAATTGTATTGCATCAGGCAGAGAGTTTTTGTTTTTTGCCAAGCTTATTGATATAATGGACAAAATAACAGAAACACCCGTGAAGATAATGCACTACCATTCTACAACAAACCACAAATGATGAACAGAGTGTAGGCTCACTTGTCCACAAGCTATCATGTTCCCGAAAACAAAATGAAAGTGGATCTTGAGATGAAATTGTTTTGTCAAATTGAAATTTTGCGTTTTTACAAGTTAAACTGTGATCATGATTTACTTGTTATTTCGGGAAACAGGTGGTCACTTCAAAATGTACAGCTCAGAACAAAGACAGAGGACACTTGAAACTCGTTGCCTGTCGGTGGCGCAAGTGTTTGCTATCACTCTCATTGCAGGTAGAGGGAAACATGCCCACACTTGAGTTGACACTGATGCCGCTGTTACTTTCTTTGCCTGCAGGTGTTGAAGGACGGCAGGTGTAGAACTGATGAAATGGCTTCCCACTCATGGAGCATCTACAGCCTGCTAAACCTAAATGAGAGCGTTTGAGCTTGTATGCTAGTTATGGTCCTGTTCCATGACGTGCTTCACATCGAACGAATGTCAAGTTTTGGTTCGACCGTACAGAAAGGCTTCACTCACTGCTTTTGTGAGTTTCCAACATGAAATTGGCAGGAATGCGTTGAAATTAAGTAAATAAGGTGTCAATTCCTTACAAAGTCAAATGCCTCAAACCCTCTCACACACACACACACACACATACATACAGATCCCCCAGCTGAGGGCAGCCTTCACACAAACAAACACCCGCAACTGTCTGTAGCCTTGTGTCAGCTGAGGCCGTCCTGTTCCCAGGACTCGTCGGCCTGCCGTGTCCTCGCTGTGAACGTGCAACATCCACTGTTAAATATTATCCAGATCACATCGATTTTGTTCGAGAAGCTTCTCTCTTTCTCTTCCAATTGCAGCTGCTGCCATGAAACCATCACAGTTTGGTGTGCCGGTCGCCCGCAGACCTCAGGACACCACAGGAGTCATGTCCCATAACTGCACAGAGACACAGAATCAGTCTGTTAATCAAGAAGCTCCAATAGACATTTCAGTCAACTCAGTGTAATTTTCAGACACAGATGAGACATTAAACAGTCTGAAACAATCAAAAGACTGCGTTTAGAGCTGACACTCATAACGACATATTGAATGTAATCCTAATTTTTATCATTTGTCATTGGTGCAAAGCCTCTGAAGCAGGATTCAGATTAGCAGCATTTAAAAACCAAAGCTGTGAATTTCTTTTATGTTTGCATCCGGGTCTCAACAGAAACTAGTTGTTTTTCTTGGTTTCTTCTGTCTGTAGCTGTGATCATGGAAGAACCCGATGAATCACACGACTGCCTGGTTTATATAATTATGTAAAACAAAGGAAATGGTGTAGACCTCCGCCAACCCTCTGCACTCTTCCTCGCTGATTATTTCAATAAGAGGGAATATTTTGAGCTCCATTTGGATCCATCTATGGCTGACATGTTAGCAAACAACTACCGCCCAACCAGAAACAGCAACACGGCCAGCACCTTGAAATAACGTTGAATGCAAGTCTGATTCAACGTTATTTCAAGGTGCTGGCCGTGTTGCTGTTTATTTTTCAACAGCTGTAAAAATATCTCCACTTCCTTCAGCAGCTAACTGTGAGCTGTGTCAGCTGTTTGGTGCCGAACAGTGACTTTATCAGAGCTGCTGAGCGGTGACACTCGACCACACGGTCTGTTATCATTTTCCAGCAACATGGAACCGGTTCTCTTCCAGTTTGCACACCTCATTTTGAATTGAAAAGTTGGTTCTCAGCTGGAACCAAAAACAGCAGCTATTCCTTGACCTGAAGTGAGCGTGTCCTACACCACAGGTCACTGTGCACTGTGCTCTTTTGATGATGCGTTCTTCATTACAATGGTTCTACTCAGAACTGTCGCAGGCTGGTTCTTATCGTAGCACCAAGATTAAAATCATCAGAACTAGAACCAGAGAATCAAAACCAAAGCTCTACAGGTGATGCTTTTACATACAGTGGGCTTTAGTCTAAAGTGCTTAGGGGTTTGTCCAAATCCATTTTGCTTCCCACCAGAAGTCGAGCACTCTGGTAAGTTTAGATAAATTACATCACTTTACTGTAATGTGTGTGTGTGTGTGTGTGTGTGTGTGTGTGTGTGTGTGTGTGTGTGTGTGCGTGTGCGTGTCTTATCCGAGCCTCATGAGGACACTGTTTGTTCCCATACAGACCTTGATAACCTTGTCGGTGCCAGAGGTGAGCAGGTTTCCAGTGGTGGGCTCATAGTGCATGTAAACAATGCTGTGCTTGCTGTCGTGGAAGGTGGCCGTGGGCGCTCGACTGGAGGACACAAAGGGAACACGGCAGAGTTTACTGTGAGAGCTGCAGAGAGCTGAGGGCACAAAGGGCCGGTACACGAGCACAACAGAGCGCTGATTGTTACTCACTCCTCGTCAGTGATGGACTCGTGGCAGCTGTCACACACACGCACCTCGAACTCGAAGCCCATGAGGGGGATGGTGGAGCGTTTGGACGAACACTTGCCACACACGGCCTGGCCACACTTCCTACAGTGGTGCTGAGAGACACAGGAGGACGTCAACATGTGGTCAGCTTTGACTGGCAACAGGAACAGCAGTCCAGCTGCAACGATCAGTATCTATGATATCTATTAGTTCATCAGTTGTCAATTTGTCAGTTAACAGGCAGCTATTTTGGTAATTGATTCATCTTTTGGTAATTCCCTGATGTCAGCTTGTTAAATGTGAATATTTTCTGTTTCTTTCCTCTGGGTCGTGAACAAAACAAGACATTTGAGGACATCGTCTTGGGCTTTGGGAAACACTGATACACATTTTCACCATTTTACACAATTTACAGACCAAATAACTAATAAAAAGAAATAAAAAAAATCAACGGCAAAAATCATTGTTTTGCAAGTCCCAAGTAAATCTCCAGTGCTGGCTGTGACGTGCTGAGTCAAGTCTTGAACCTTGTGTCAGGCTTATAAACATCTCATTGTACTGCAGTTCAAATTTAATCCAAATTTAAATTAAAACAACCATTATATTCACTACTTTTATACTAACTCTATAACTTGCAAAGCAGACAGACAGATGCTGCCGTCTGTTGTCGTGAAGTGTTCCCTCGAGTTCATGAACATCAAATTAGTGCAATCCAGACTCCCTAGACCCAAATCCCTCACATTAAATGCAGAGTTTGAGACACACTTCAAGGTCAGTGACTGTTAGAACATTGAGAGAACCAGCAGCTTCACAGAAGCTCACAGACATGCACACAGCAGAGCGCAGCAGATTTACCAATGCTGAGTAAGTTCTGTTTCTGTTTCTGGTTTCTGGTTTTCATCTGAATACGATCATCCACCGTGTCATCGGTTCCAACGAACACACATTCTCCTCTCAGCTGTGCAACGTGATTGGCTGCTGTCGAACTGGTTTAAAGTACAGAGCTGATTTTCTGTTGGCATCTTTGGCCTTCAGGGGAAATATTTAACACCTGAATGAATGATCTGATGATTTTATGAGCATGTCATATTTTCAACTGATCTTCCTCCATCTTCGTAGCATCGCTATCTACTGACATTCTCAGTCGGGTGCTGCTCACAGGGCTGCTGTTCTGGTCCACCCTCCAGGTTTTTCTCTTTACGAGCAAATAAAACAGAAACATGCAGTTCATCTCCAGAAACACCGACATGACTCTGCTTCAGAATGTCCCTGAAGATTGCTGTGCAGTCAAAAAAGGGCCATTACTGTGTCCATAAACTCTCTCACACGCGCGCACGCACACACACACGCACACACACACACACACACACACACAGAAACACTCAGTTGAAATGGGTAACCACAATATGAAGCTATTTGGGAGAAGTAGACAATAATTCAGTCACAGGATGTAAACTGCTTGGCCAAAAATAGGTGAGAACATTCCATTAGATAATTACTGCAGCCATTAACATGTTTCAGCTGGCAATAACTTAATTAACCTTGACTGATAACTTCTCATTTCTTAAATAACCATGTCAGAAGACATATCCTGTAGTCGTGGAAAAGATGCTTCTCTGATTCAAGGTCAAATTATTGGCCTGCATCAAGCTAAGAGAGCAACTAGAGTGATTGCTGAAACTACTAAAATTGGGTTAAGAACTGTCAAACGCATTTTTAAAACCTGGAAGGATAGTGGGGAACCGTCTTCTTCGAGGGAGAAAAGTGGTCGGAAAGAAATCTTAAATGATTGCAATTGCAGATAAAAAAAGAAAAAAAAAAAAAGAATCAACAGTAGAACCCATAGCTATGTTTAATAGTGAAAGTAAGAGCATTTCCACACACTCAATGTGAAGAGAACCTGAAGGGATTGAGACTCAACAGGTGGGTAGCCTTAAAACCACTTATCGGTAAGGCTAATCAATTTGCTAGGGAGCATAAAGATTGGACTCTGGAGCAATGGAAACAGGTCATGTGGTCTGATGAGTCCAGATTGACCCTGTTCCAGAGTAATGGGTGCATCAGGGTAAGAAGAGAGGCAGATGAAGTGATGCACCCATCATGCCTCGTGCCTACCATACATACCTGTGGGGGCAGTGTTATGATCTGGGGTTGCTTCAGTCGGTCAGGTTTAGGTTCAGCAATGTTATGCCCCCAAACAATGAGGTCAGCTGACTACCTGAATATACTGAACCAGGTTTTTCCATCAATGGGTTTTTCTTCCCTGATGGCACAGGCATATTCCAAGATGACAATGCCACGATTCATCAGGCTCAAATTGTGAAAGAGTGGTTCAGGGAGCATGAGACATCATTTTCACACACGGAGTCCAGACCTTAACCCCCTTTGTGCTGGAGAAAGTTTTTTTGGCCAGGGCAGTGTATATCTAATCTGTCTTAACTTAGTGTTCTGTGTCTGATGATTTACAGTTATGGAACATATTATGTAGAAATGAAATGAATACGGGGTTGTCCAGTACCTGCCGCAGGCCGATCTTCTTACTGTCCCACATCTGCTTGAAGTTCCAGAAGAACGGCTGCTCACACTTTTGACAGGAGTCACTGTCCAACCACTCTGGCGTCTGTGCACAAAAAGAGAATCCCCTTTTTCAAATTATCATTTCAAATATAAAGACAAACACACTTAACACGCTAGTTAAATACCCTGAAAAGTTAGACAGTGTAAAGCAATTTTGCTAGAAAACAATAAATGATAATCCGAGTGCTTTGCTCTGCAGATTTCTTAGAAGAAAGACTATCCCATTTTGATTTTTGTTTTTGGGAAGGAGCTCAAAATATCAACATATTATTTGCAGAAGTGAGGATGTGGCTGGCCCAGCGTAGCTGTCTGATTTACAGAATTCCTACACAAACAGTGTAAAATGACAAACCCTTGTTAAAGGGAGAGTTACATGTTGGAACTATTTCTTGACAAACATCAGCTTTC
>OMLP01046962.1:16011-52012 GCA_900302685.1 Spondyliosoma cantharus
CACACACACACACACACACACACACACACACACACACACACACACACACACACACACACACACACACACACACAGAATGGTCCTGACTCTTTGTCACATAACTCCTCCTCAAACACCAAATAGTTTTTCTGTTGATGTCTGAATTAGATTAGCTTCAGAAGTGTGGCAACTGTTATTTTGGAGTTTGGACTGTGGCAGGGGAGCAGTTTTGCAGGGTTTGGGTCCAGATTTTCCACTTGGCAACAGATTTTGGAGCTCTCTGACACAGAAATCCCCGGATCAGACACAGATCACTCCTGAGAATGACGGTCGGTACGTGTGAACTGAACACAATCCACAGCCCTCTCTGACATGTTGCCAGTGCCTGCTGAACATCTAGCAGGCAGCATATGTGTGTGGACTTTCTGAACCCTCTCAAGTCTGATCAGGCATCTATTTGTATGAAACAGGCACAGTAACAGCATATGGTTTCAACCAGTTTCACCATTTGGAACTGTTTCATCCTGGCTGAAATTGTATGTTTTCAGTGCAAAATTAATCCTTGCTGCATCCTGATCCATCCTCTCTCTGAAATTCTTCTTTTACTTCCGTGTTTTGTCATTGCAGATCAGCACGTTCATGTTCAGTCCTAATAAACTAAAGTAAAGAGACATGAGAGCAGGAACAATCTTCTCATCTCACTCATGTCAAAATGCTCAACTTCCAGAGTTGGCATTTTTTTTTATGGAGTATACATTCTGATGAAACATCATCTTTTGATGCCAGCAGAGCTAGATGTTTCAGATGGACAAAGGAGGTGGTGGAGGTACAGCAGTACATCCTGACAATGTGATGTCACAATGCTGTGTGTGTGTGTGTGTGTGTGTGTGTGTGTGTGTGTGTGTGTGTGTGTGTGTGTGTGTGTGTGTGTGCCTGCCTCCCTGGTTGGTTGCTGTAGTGCCAGTATCCACAATTTTAAAATAGAGTGAGAAACAAAGAAACATTCAATCAAAGAACAGAAACAGAATTGAGAATCTGAGCCAAATAACAGAGCCTGAGGCACAACAGGATGACACTGAGGGAAAACAAAAGTCACTTTGGGTACATAAAAAAAGCAATCAAGCCGCGCTGACTGTGTGGAGCTGCGTGTGTGTGTGTGTGCGTGTGTGTGTGTGTGTTGGGTCACTGTGCTGCCTCCTCGTCTCTTTCACCTCTTGTCTCGTCACGTCCATGTTCCAGATGACGATGCCTCCATCTGAGCTGCAGGAGATGAGCTGACGAGTGTGCGAGGCGTAGCACAAGCCCTGAATTCTGTCACTGTAGGGAGCACACACACACACACACACACACACACACACACACACACAGGTATTAGACAATAACGTTGCCTACTGTTGCTCTGACTCAATTTCAATCCGTTCTCACACTGCCAATGAAAAAGTGTTTAGAAATGTAAATTGATACTAATAATATCAGCAATCTATTTTCTCGAGAAATTGATTTATATCTTGATCTATAAAATGTCAGAAAGTGGTGAAGTGCTAATCGTAAGCTCCGGAAGCCCAAGATAAGGTCTTCAGATCACTGTTTTGTACGACCGATGTTCCGTTTTAATAAAACATGAAAGAGCCGCAAACGTCTGAAAAGCCAGAGCCGGGAAATAGATTTGCATTTTGCTTAAACAAGAAATGTAGTATCAATGTAGTTTTCAATACATTTCTCATCCAATCAATCCACTAACTGACTGTTCCATCTCTAAAACTGAATATGGTCAGCTAACATAAAGGGTAAGTAAGCACAGAGAGTCCCAACTTATTATCTTGATTTCTTGATTTTGTGCACTGTCTGACTTATTATGGGATTCACTGGTGAGAAGGGGTCATTCGAAGGCAAAACAAGTTCGTGGAATAAATCTCCTTCTCTCATCATGTTCCAACTTCCTGTCTGACCGCTTTCCTCTTCTTGCTCACCAGGCGCCGTGCCGCGCCGCGCCGCGCACAATAAAAGGTCCTGTCGTGTCTGAATAATGTTGATAGTCATAACATTTACGTAACAGAGACCTGCTGTTACATATTTGTGTACGAAAGGGCTCCTTTGTTTAAGTGATGTGCTCTTAGTACTCACATATGCATATAGATCTCAGCTACATAAATGTTCTGTATGGCTCTATTCAAACATGACAGGAGCATTATGGGAAAAAAAAGGCATGCTCGTGCAACATTTGTCTTCTCATCCTGCACGTCAGAGGGAGTGGTGGCACTGCCGGGGAACAGCTGGAAAGTAAACTATCAATGAAGAGACGGTGAACTTTTAAACCAATCTTGCAGCTGAATGACTGTTCGTCTGCGCTGCATAATCAGCGACCACTATGAGCATTCACCCACTAATCTGATCAACACAGACTGCCTTATCAATACTCACAGCAGTGTCTTCATTTAAAAGACCGAAGACAGAAAACTGCTGCCTATTAGCCTGCGGCCAGACGACACCTCAGACGAGTTCAAGAGAAAACATGTCAGGTCGGACCTCTTCGTGTCGTGTGTTTGGACTGAAGCTCGGACAGTGAACAACTGCATGCACGAGACGAACAGGTGGAGACGGAGCCTTGTGCAGCTGACATTACGTTTCTGTGGTATAAGATGCCCGCCAGAAAGAGGTTATAGTCCGCTAGATACTTTAACATTCCCTCAGAGAAAACTATGAACCTTTCAAACACAATACAACAGTAGCGACAGTCAAGAACAGTCTATCGGCACAAAACGGACAATGACAACTCCTCAGTGTTGTCCAGCAGCTGAATAAGAGACACGTTCACAGTGGACGTCTGTGGGTCTTACTTGTGTCCCTGCAGTTCGATGGCGGTGCCTTTGCGCCCTCCGATGTCCCACATGATGATGGAGTGGTCTGAGCTGCCGGAGAACAGCACCCTCTGGACCGGGTCCCAGCACAGCGCCGTCACATTACCTGCAGCACAGCGCAACATTCAGACACACACACGGGAGGCCAAACGTCATCACAGCCCGGAGGAAGAGTACGTTTAGAATCGACTCATCGTGGTGTCCACTGGGACATTGAGAAACTGGGCTGGTGTCCTCAGAATGACTTGTTTCATTTTGTTCAAAAACTTTACTTCTTCTCCGACTGATTTTTTTGTTTGTTGAACCTAAAAGCTGCCTAATCATCTGCTTTTCTGATCACTGATATGACAGTAAATCATTCATAACTGTCACTGAATACCTGAGTGTGACAAAGCAAACCTTTTACCAAATGCAACAGCTTTGTCCCTGAAGTCACCTCAACACTAATTCAGATGTCTTTTTATCCTTTAATTCCAACCATCAAGCATGTTCTTTAAATCCTACTGAAGGCACCGTGAAACAATCAGATTCCACAGCGACAACGAGTCGCAGAGATTTTTTAAGTATCGAGTGTCTAAAGACAAACGGTGTCGTTCGCTGTACAGTTTTGTAAAGCCCACTGAGGCAATGTGAACGTGATTTTGAGCTATATAAATAAAACTGATTGGATTTGAAGACCATCAGGGACTTAAAATTACTTTTTATCTGCTTCAATAAATCTGCAACCTGTCTGCAACTTCAACACAGCTGCTGTATGAATCCTGGTGGTTCATGTGAGCTTCCTCCAATGTTTCAGTCATTAAAGACTTAATTTCCTGAAAAAAAAAAACACTGTTACTGATAGGAAAAGCTTTAGTTATTGGCAGTTACTTATCATGATTATGTTTTTTTTGTTTGTAAAGGAATTTTGAGTGCAAAATGTTATAGATAATTACTACAAGTATTAGTACATTTTTGTGATTTGCACTCAGTAACAGCTTGTTTCTCTCTCTCTGGCCTATACCACGAAAACCTCCCTGTTCATTTTCACAAATTAATGAATGTTTCATTTCTGCAGAAAGGATCAGGGCTTTAGAGGTGGCTGCAAGGCAAATTTATGTGATTTATATTTGTACCGAAACCATCTGAGGAAATATTGTGCAGATATCAATACATTGGTTTTTCAGCAGCAATGGAGCTCATGTGCTATAGAAGAGGCTGAGAGCTTCATCGGTGATATATGTGTTCTGCAAACATCACATTCAATATGGAGAAATCCATTGATTATATTATTAATAGACTCATTCTTTAGGCTATAAGATGCAGAAGAAAATAAGAGAAACAAATGTCCCTGAGCTCAACATGATGTCCTGAAATGTTTTGTTCTGTCCAAACAACATTCAAGAGAAGATATTCAACGCTAGAGAGAATCAGCAAACTCTAAACTTTAGCACTTGTGCTTTTGTGTGCGTGCGTGTGTGGGTGTTTGCGTTTATACCAGTGTGTCCCTTGAAGGTGGTGACCAAGCTGCAGTTGTCCTGCTCCAGCTTCAGGATGGTCACCTGACCAGACTGGTCCCCTACAAAGGCGTGTCTGGTCTCCACATCAAACCTGAACAAGGATGAAGGTCAAAGTAGAACAAACTGGGTCTGGCTCAAAAACTACTGGTGCGTCCACTGGATCTTAATCAGTTACCACGGCGGTTTCATCTGAGCTGCACACTGACCCAGTGTTTGTGTGTATGGGTGTCAACGACTGTATGAAATGGGAGATTTGAGTCAAAGCTTTCTGTAGCGGCAGCAGAGGAGTAACAGCGTGTCAGCAGATGATTCCCAGCTCTTTCACCAGACCCTACCCAGAGCCCTCTTCTGACCTGGTTCAGTCACTACAGACCATAATCACTGCAGCACTGTCTCCAATGTGCAACACGAATAACCTCATTACCATATCCACTCTTGAAAAACAAAATCAATACAAATACAGTTACAAGAAACTGAGATGATATACCATATATCAATCTTTAGCAGCGCGGCCAGAACGGGCAGCTTTTCTTTGACTATGGTTTTCACTGGCCTGTTGATGAGCCTCATTCGTCAAAAAGTCTTCTACCTTCTTGTCATTTTGCTGTTTCTATGCATTTTTAGCATCTGTTGTTTCCACATAACTGAGATGCCTCTCAGAATTGCTGCAGTTATGTCAATTATCCCCAGGTCACCGCCTGCAGTGGTTCTGTGCTCCTCGGGGAGGAGCTGCCCCACGGCTTCTGAACTGTGATGCCTTTAATCAAGCTTCCGTTTTAAAAGGGATGTTTTTAGATGTTAGGTTACGCGTGGCTGTCGTTTAAACATCAGTTAAATCACAGACAGCTAATTACAGCAGAGGCACAGTCACGGTCAGTGTGGCAGCGCAGAAACAGCCTCATCGTCATATCTGTAGTCGGGCCGACCAGAACACATGGGACTGTCGCTGCGTCTGCTCTCACTGACGCCGTTGCCATGCTAGCACACATGAAAGCATGTACAGGCCAGCACGCAGGTTAGCATGTGGAGACTAACACGTGTTAGCATGTATCGTCTGGCAGGACAGCAGCAGTCTAATGAGCTCAGCCTCATTGGTATGGATCAGTGTTGCTGCTGAGCACTCACAGCCTTTCATCTGGCCATTACAGAAACCTACTCAGACCGTTTCCTTGACAACGGCATGACTGATGCCTATTGTTAGCCCTTCCCATTTGTACGAACTAACTGGAAGCTAATCTCAATTGCCCTGTCTTCTGTTGCTGTGGCCTTAAAATAGACTGCTGTCATAATAAAAGGCAGAGAGTTTCTCACAGTCCAGAGCACCAAAGATGGCTCGTCACTTCCCATCGTTTACGTCTGCTCCACTCCATTTGGCAGGAAGCTTAGCCGCCAGGTTCATTGAGCAGGCTCACGGGCCAAGCAGAACAAAAACAGAGCAGGAGGAGTTAAAGGATACTGTAGTCCTGAGACCCAGGCGGCGGTGCGATATGTTCCCAGCTGCTGGCCGCTCTCTGAGCAGTGCCAGGTGAAGTTTTTGTCTTGGCTGGTGCTCAGGAGCCACTCCATCTCCAGCACAAACAGCACCACGGTCACTCTGCCCTGATGGGCTGCATGCATAAACACACACACACACACACACACACACACACACACACACAGAAACACAACACATGAGATCACTTTCACAGGTAGGATGGTGTCAACTATTTAAAACAGAGTAAAACAGACAGTTGAAATGTACAGTATCCCACATGACGCGCATCAAGAGTTTAACTGTTCTGTGACTCTCGCTCACAGGCTTGTATGTGCATTCACACAATAAAAACATCAGATTTCGTTGAGGCCTTAGAGGAGGCGGTGCAGATTCTTCCTCAGGTCCACTTATTCCTGAGTGAGTTACACTCAACAGAATGAGATGAATTATGAAGAAAAACCTTCCTCAGGCTACACAGTGTTTGGAGCATTACGTGCACGGAGCTGAGCAGTCAAATGGTCTTTTACTGCCTGTGAAATAACATATGCACTGCTACACATGGTCCAGACAATTTAGAGAAGTGACAGCTTTAAAAATAAGCTTTCAAAGCCATGAGCCTAAAATGTGTCAAAGACCAGGTCACTTACTTCTGTTAGACATGATGTCAGACATGGGGGAACGATGCAGTAGAAGTCCACTTTTTGGGGCATTTTTTAATCGTTGCATCAGTTTGTCACAGTCTCTTAAAGTAACATACCTTACAGAAACACTGTCTGTGCTTATTTCAGATCAATAACTGTCACTGTCACTGTCACTAACACTTGATGATAATTTGGATT
The DNA here is from genome assembly GCA_900302685.1 of Spondyliosoma cantharus. Lineage (NCBI taxonomy): Eukaryota > Metazoa > Chordata > Actinopteri > Spariformes > Sparidae > Spondyliosoma > Spondyliosoma cantharus. The sequence continues at coordinate 22,661 of OMLP01046962.1, forward strand.
AGCCCATGCCAATAACCGATCATTCCCTGCTTCTCATGGCTGATCCTAATTTCACATTTTTGTATTTCATGAAGAAGTCCCTAACCTGTAGCTCACGTACACCTGAGAGTTAGAATGGCTCGGATGTAGTGAGCAAAGATGGTTGATTTAACATTCCACAGCTCGAATACCATTTGGTTTTATACAAAGACCTTTTTACTTCTCTCTGAACTGCTGCAGAATATTGCGTTGTCTTAATTTTACGACAGACGATCGAAGAGAAGAGTTCCAAAACTAAACGCAAGATTCGTATGTTTTGGTTCTCTTCCAGACATGTGAGACATAAACAGGCTCACACACACACACACACACACACACACACACACACAGACAGACACACACACACACTTCCCGTCTCACCCTGGTATGTGCGTGCTGGGGTCATCTTGTTGTAGTCTTCTGACAGGATGAACTCCTGAAAGACAGGACAAAGGGGGTTAATGTTCACACAGGCTGAGCTCTGTGAAGCACACTCTAAATATGTGACAGTGTTTATATTTCAGTATGTGCACAGTAACACCTGAACATCACTTTTAAATGTGATTATATTTGAAGCGGAGGCCTTCCTCCTGCAGAGAGTGAAAGACTCTCCAACTTCACTATATTTAAATGAAAATGCAAATGGCTGAAATAAAACAGTGCAGGCCTGCGAAGAGGACCGTGAAAAGAAGAAGAGCTTTTCATCTGCCTCCGTGCTTTTCTCTCAGGCCAACACCCAGTTTAAAAAAAAAAACCCTTGTGGGCACTTCGTTCTGAGATAATAATCAAAACAAAACCTGGACAGTACACTGCACACAGATGTTTGTCGTACAGTCTTAAAACCATCAAAACAACCAGTCCCCCGGGCAGAAGTCACTAGAGACAGCGAAGTTCATTATAACAGAGCGATGAGGCTGGAGCTAAAGGAAAACCACTGGGTCAATCAATTCGAAATGAGACAGTTTAGTGTAGTTATCTGCTTATTATGATAAATATAATACATTTTACATCAGACTTATCACACTTTTCTAGATAGACGCTTTACGAAGGAAACAACAAAACAAAAGAACAAGAATCCCTGAGTAAAGGGAACGTGAGAAAGGGAGGAGGAGGAGAGCAAAGTTCATCTCAGATTGTGAGCAGAGGTGTGTTCTGTGAGGAATTTGAATATCGACAGCACATTTCATGGCAGGGCTGTCACAGCATCGCATGTTCACACCACCATTAGTGCTGCCAAAACAATTGAGAATAGCGATAGCATCAGAGTATCTCCTCGCACAGCTGGTGGAGTGTCTTGTACTCTGCCGACATCTCTTCAACAACACTCCGCGCAGCATCAGTAGCGACAAACTGTGGTGGCAGCGAGCTAGCTAGTTACTGTATCTTCTTCTTCTTCTACTTTTTTTTCAGCAGGTGCCAACCAGCATTAAGGTGCAATTACTACCATCCACTGTGACACAGCAAGAAGTCATCCTCCAGCCTCCAGTCATCAGGTTAAATGTTTGAATGTATATAGAGCGTAGTTATGCATACGTGATACATGGATGCTGCTGAAAATCTGCCTAAGTGAAACTGTACCTGACAGAAACCTGAGAGAACCACAATTCTGAAAGTAATGAAGGCGCCACATCACCTCTACACAAGAGAAAGGAGAGAATTCAGAGGTTTCCTTTCTCACTGAATGACAGCTCACAGCGACCTGAGGAAGATCTCATTCCTCTCTGACCAAAATGCACACAAATAGAGCTGCATTCACCTTTATGTGCTAAATATCACGTTATCCTCCTGTCAACACGCTGACAACAACAGCCTACTGGGATGGAGTGTATCCTTCAGGTGATTTCTGCTGAAGCAAACAGCCTTCAGAGAGGTTGTGTGTGGAAGGGAGCAGGCTGGAGGTCGGACTTACACAGATACTTCCAGTGTCCATCCCCACGGACAGCCTCCTGGTCTCTGGGTTAAAGGACATACAGGAGCTCGGCGCTGGAGACACAAAGAAGAACAACAGTGAGCATCCTGCCTGTAGGTACCTGGGCACGTTATCGTTCACATCCCAGTCTCAGGGCGTTTCTATGCTGATGCAAGTTCTGTTCCAACATTAGTCTCCCCACGTGTTTTTAAAACCACTGACACTAATATATAATGACTGGAACGAACTCATTTTTGACTTTGAAGACAAAAAAAAATACATTCTCTTTGTCAACTTACTGGCTTTTCTTAGTCGGAGATTACAGCTCCGCTTACTTAAGTTTCACACTTCTGTCAAGAGTTCACAACTGAGCAAACTACGAAAAAGCTCATGAGGTGTCACTGAAAGCTCTAGTTAAGCTGCAATAGGGAGTGGAACTTGAGTTCAGATTTCTTTGGGCACCGTTGGCTACTTAAAAAAATGCTTTTAAAAACTACAATGATTTTGTTTAGAGCCTGACTGATAGGCAGACACTACTATCAATATCTCAGCATCTAAAAACTCTGGTTACAATATTGGTTGTTATTCTGTAATCAATGAACACACACAGTAAACTTTACTGTGTGATGGACACACACACACACACACACACTCTAACCTAAATAACCTTGAACAGAACATTTCCTGTGACTAATCAGATGAGAGAGTTGAGATAAAATCAGCTGATATTAACGCCCAAAGGTTTGAGTGTAGCTCAAATTAAGCATGTGGCTCACAAGCATCACTGAGCTGTTGCTCAGAACACAAAGCATCTTTGACAGCTTTAATGTGATCGTGAATCATCGAATGACACGTAGTGACTGATAACACCACATGGGTGTCTGTCTTCGTTTCTGCCCGTACACCAGAGTTGTTAACCTAAAGCAGGGTCAGCAGCAGTTCCCCAGCAGTCCATTTTAGATGTAACTAAAATGCAGTGTGGACGGCAGGCGTAAACCTAGCAACAGTTCTGTGTTTTAAAATGGAAGACGTATGGGAGTGGATGTAGCCTCAGGCCGGGCGTGGTTTTCTGTTGACAGTCAGCCTCGGTGCAGTTCTGTGAAGCGTTTTCAGTGTTTTCTCTGCTCACCCTGTTTATTTGAACACATTTTCAATTAGAATCTGCAGCTTCAGATGTAAAAATATCTGATAATTGCCTATGAAGAGGCAGGGTCCCTCTCAACCGTTTAACCACTCTGGACTACAGCAACCTGTTGCAATTTCCTGGATCTGTCAGCAGAGGTTTAGGAAACGGTTCCAAAGTCACTGCAGTTTGACCTCATTTAAAGCTGCCAGATAAACAGATGCTGTGTGTCAAAACTCGTCTCGAGATCAGATGTCGAATCAGGAATGAGCTCGTTTTACCCCCTGTATGAGCTTCAAGCCACTTCAGTCCTGCCTCAGATGCAAACTGCTGCAATATATTCCTGACAGCGGCATTTACTGCGTGATCCTTTCCACTCTAAAGCCAGCTTTTCTGTCGGGAAACTAAAAACGTTTCATACCCGCAGCCCTTTTATACAGATCTTGCTGATGGCAGCACGGGATTTCCTTCAGTTGCACAACAAGGACAAACAGTGTGACGGACATGCGGCGCTGCAGTACTGAGGGGCAGCGCAGTGAATGACAGTCCTGGAGCAGAATCTAATTTCAGGAGCAATTAAACTCCACGCTTTCATGTCAGCCTGAGCGTGTGTGATTCACTCTGTGGGCCACGATGAGGAGAGACGCTCACACAGAAAGCACAGAGGAAGAGTCAACAACAACAAGGCACTAGAAGAAGAAGAAGTTGCACCCTCGTGAACTCATGCTCGTACATATTCATGACTTATTTGATTACACTGAACGAGCCGAACAAGCGTATCCTCTGCCTTTGTTTGAAGATATTACAAACAGCACGTACAGTCAATGAAGTAAGCAGGAGTACTTACAGGACATTGTGTGGTGTACACTGGGCCAGTACTGACCGCTGTCTCTCTTCAGCCACACCCGAATCGTCCTGTGGGGTGAAAACATGACATTCAACTGCATGTGCTACATTATCAGTCACTGTGAGCTGTGGGTGATCAGTGTGCCGCACTTTTCTTTCATCACCACCAACAAGGACAGAGCTTGTTGTCATTAACGTTCACATAAAACAACAGCAGGGGAAATGACCTGAGGCAACCAGGCACTGGCTGTGGACCTTCTCCACAATAATAACTGTAGTGCTGTAACTGATTAGAATAACATATTCATAAACATTTTTAAAAAACTTCACTCCCAACACTTATGTGGCCATGCGAAGACACTGACCGACATACTAAACCGACATTTGTGTAATATCATGTCTATGTAAAAATATACAAGTTTATTTTATTCTATTTCTTGCCTTTTTAATTATATTGTTTATTTTTTACTATTGTTATTGTTTTTTGTAATATTCTGTCCTTTGGCTGCTGTGGCACACAAATTTCCCCGTTTGTGGGACAATAAAGGAATACTGATTCTGATTCTGACTACCTCTACACTGTCAGAGCTGTACAGGGCCTTCCCCGTGCCTGAAGATGCTCATGTGAGCTAACATTTTCTGCTACGACACCGAACCAGACTGAGGTCCAGGAGGACCGACGGTCACCTCTGTGATGGACTGAATGCCAGTCTCCAAGACGTAGACCTGACCTGATAGCAAGTCTTCAGTCCTGAGTGGTAAAAGTCTCTGCAGACACTTTTCATGAGTAATTTTATAGGAAGAAAAGTCAAAATGATCTTATTTCAGTTTCTTAAATGTGAATATTGTGAGAATTGTATGTACATATACGAGATTTTCTCAAGTAGAAAAAATATCTTTTAAATTAACAAACATCATCGTGACACAATTCAAACAGGGCCAGAAAATGTTCTGGACTTCAGCTCTTTATCTCTGCTTAATGTTGTCAGATTCTTAGAATAACATCCTCAGCTTGTCAGCCTTCATTCCAGAACCTTTGGTAAGTATGACTCAATAAACATCAAGACATTTAAATAGACAGGCCAGTTTTTGCAATTTTTTTTTATACCACAATTCCCCATTAAGTAAACAATTGACAGAATAACAAAACACCAACAGAAATCATTGTTAGTTGCAGGCCGAGCTCACATAACTCAGTGACAGCACATCAATGAGTAAATATGAGTTAATATAAGTAAATATAGAAAACACAGACGTAACGGGTAAAGTGACACACAGGACACACAGCCTCTGAGCACACAGAGGCTCACACACACCCCTGGGCACTCACACATGTCAATAGACGGAGCACACACACAGTCACAGTGGCCCAGGGGAAACTATTATTATTATTATTATTATTACTATTATTATTATTATTATCATTATTACTATCATTATCATTAAAATAGGAGGATGAGTGGAGAAATTGACTCACAGGCAGTGACCCAGTTTGGGGTCCTGACCCCAATATTGAGAAACTGTTGTGTCCAGCAAAAACATGCTTTAGCTCCTATACTGCTATTCGAGTCTGTTTTGATCTTTTATAGCTAGCTAGCTGAAGTTAGCTGCTATTAATATGATAAAAGCCAGCGGTCAAATCTGATTATAATAAATAAATAAATAAATAAATGAACATGTTTACAGGGGTGAACTCACAGGGTCAATGGTGTAAAAAGCAGCATACTGTCGTTAACAGGCATGACTGTGTCAGCTGACATGAGATGTTTTCTTCTATAACCATGGCCCATAAACTGTTGGACCGTCTGTACACAGCCGCGGGCGGCTTTATGGAGCCAGACGGGGGCATGAGCTCCGCCACAGACCGACAGGCGCGGGGATAGCACCGGGTAAACGCGGGGCAGGAGACGGTATAAACTGGCCTTTACAGGCTAATTTGCGGTGCAGCAGCAGAAACAGCAGCAGCTCAGAGCTCACCTGTCCTCGGACACGCTGATAACGCCGTCCTCTTTGGGGATGATGACCGCCGTGCTCACTACATCTTGGAAAGCCTCGATCTTGCTCAGCAGACATGGCTTCCGAGCCTGCGGCTGGGGCTGGATCTCGGCCGCCATAGGTCGGTGGTGCACAAGCCTCCGTCTGCGGTCCCGGCTCCGGGAAACATAACCCACCCCGGTCCGACTGCACAACCTCGGCTAAAGGCTGCTAGCTTCTGTCAGCAGGTAGCACACGGTGTTGTGACGGCTGTCAGGGATGATGTCAGTCAGCTGACAACACACGTTCACTCACACCCGCCCACACACTGAGCACTTCCTCTCAACAAAATAAGACTTCCTTTCGAGTCTTTACATTGCATTTTCAAAATAATAGCGTCATCTCTGAAACATTTTTTTAAAAAACCCACAAGTTTCACAAGTGAATAGAAAAAAAACCTGAGCCTGTTTCAGCAATAACATCTTAAAGTGCCATGCAGTAGAAAGTCATATGAGTGAGTCCTTATCATTACATACTAGGTTATTATTTTTCTAATAAGATGACATTTACAACCAGGTTATAAGGTGTACTGAATGGCTTTATTACAAAAGGTATCCAAATAATTAAGTATTATATGTATCACTCACTTCGCATAACGTTTGGGTGACTTACAGAAGACACATTAATCAGTTTAATTAAACAGGAAATAATTTGTTTTTTCATTCTTTAAAGTCACATTAAATGTCACTGCAACAAACAACTTTTGGGTTTCTAGGTAGCTGTTGAAAATCCTCCTCCAAAAGGACTCTTTTTAGCAAGCTCTTTGATCAGTTGATTGATCAATTGATCATTTTCCATCTGGGAAAGGGCTGCAGGGCCTGTCTGCAACTGTAGAAACATTTAGAGTTGCAGACTTGGTCAGATACTGTCCAAATAATCTTTTAACATTCATAACTGCAGATAAATGAAAGTTGGACACCAGTGACACAGAAGTACATTACTTTATATCAAAATTTCTAGATGAGTTAGTCATGTATTTAAAAGATCAAAGTATGAATATAGGCTGTTTGTTCATAAGTCTCTGTTTTCACTGGGCTCATAAATACGGCATATGAAGCCTCTTAGTTCGGGTGCTTTTATTTTGAAATGATCGGAACAAATAGCCGGAAGTCGCACTGTAAGCGCATTCATGGTAATTTCACACATTTATCGCAGTGACCGGCCTGTGATGGCCCAACACAATAATCAAGGCTTTACTGACAACAAGACCTAGTACTTCCGGCTACGACTTTCATACTAAAACCCTCTCGCCAATCACTAGTTAAGCTAATATTTATGATCCAATCACAGTATTATCTCGAGACAAAGCTCACACAAATTGTGTCTTCGTGTTGTGTGAATGTGACAGATCATACAGTATGAAAACACTTCTCTTGCAGACTGTGGAAACGCAAAGACATTTACTTCCGGTCAAAATGTGTCTGAACTTCAGAATAAAGTTCTAAAACAAGCAAGCCATATAAAAAAAACTATGATTTAAAGTTCTTCAAAGATTTTTTTTAGGGTCAAAACCTTTCAGGCAATAGTAGAAAAACACAGTGATAAAGATATTCTGACTATGGAAAAACTTGAATGTTTGTAACATATTTATAAATACTAGATAATATAATATATATTACAAATCTAACAATATAATAAAGGAACCATAAATAAGTTGAAATAAGAGAGAACAATTAATAATTAATATTGAGGATATGCAATTTTTATATCAATGATTACTCTAATCAAGGTGACTAGTGTATTGTAAAGGAACACCTCAGATCCCCCACTACAAATAAAAGTAATGCCACAATATTAAAACACTCCATCATAAGTAAAAGCACTGCATTAAAATGTAAATATAATTATGTATATAATTATGATTAATACTTGCTGTATCAAAGTAAGAAGCACCCATTAAAGACAATCCTTCTTGGAGGGCTATGTTGTTGTTTTTATGAGCAGATTATTTTTATTAAAGGATTAATACGCACAGCAGCATTTTAATGTTGTCGCTGGCCAAGGTAGAGCTAACTCAGAATGCTGTATATTATAAAATGATTAAATGTTTTGTATGTAAAATCTTAATCTGCAAAATAACTGACCATAGTTGAATGATACAGTATTGGTTCTCAAATATACTGAAGACCGACTATGGCACAAGTGAAAGTACTTCCGTATCTCAAATGTCGCACTACGGGAGTAAAGAACTTGATTAAATGTGGGCTAGTGGTTTCTACTTTCCAACACTGACTCTCACTGTTTGCCGTATAATCTGTTACAACACACCTGGTGTCACGTTTAACCCGCCATGATCCAACCACACCAGCCACGGAAATGATTTTATTGTGAAAAACCCGTCAGTGACACACCGGAAGATGAAGTATTTGTGTTGCTCCAGAGAACTATGTCAAAGACCAAGCGGTAGACCGTCCTCCTCTCTGCTATCGACTGTCACCGGATGGTATCCTCTTACTTTTGCGGAAGTGATGATAATTTCCAAGGAGCCACATTACGCAAATTGTATTGCACAATCGTACATATCTGTGTGTGTGTGTGTGTGTGTGTCAGTCAGAGAGGATCCTGAAATCAGCCACGATGATGTGTGGCGTGTTGGGGATGTGGGAGAATGAGCTGAGACCCACTATCTCACATGACGACATGTTTGTTTCAGAGAGCACAAGCCTGCACCACTCTGACACATCCCACTTATTAAGTCTCTCTTCAGAATTATGATTATAAACGCACTCTTTCCAGCCAGTGTGTGGCTCATTGCACAGATGGGAAAAGAAAGGCAGGGTAATAGCCATCTTAGAGCTGCAGGGTGTGTGTGTGTGAGTGTGTGCGCGCATGTCAATCCCTTGCAGCGACTTTTCAGACAGGGCTGTCCTCCTTCACAGAAAGGCCTGTCTTTATTTGGTCATCACATGAAAACCGGGTGGCAGTGTCAACCGGTGGTGTATGTGTGTATGTGCTTCTGATCTTAATATTTCACTGCTCTTTGTCTCGTATTGTCCGTCAGCTGTGTCTATGTAGTCTCCAGGCCTTGTCTTTCTCGGTAGCCCACGCCCGTGCACAGGATGAAGTAAATGCCCATTATGTAATGAGCTGTGAGGGCAGACACAGGCCCTCTCCTGCCTGATACCTGCTCAGGCATCGATAGTGGTGCTCCGAACACCAGCGCGTCGCCACATACATCGCATTCTTAAACACATATTGCATGTACAGGATATTTTCCTCGCATTCCTGCCTCTCGGGCAAGTAAGCATGCGCATGAGACGCTCCGCTTTGGCCTAATTTGGATATGGTAATGAGGGGCTTGAGACAGCCAATGGGGAGCGAGTATAGGTACATGTGACGCTGAAGGACCGCTTGGGAGGCGGGGTCAAACGCGGAGCTTAGGTTAAAACCAGTGGAGAAGGCACAGCGCATTCAGTGTAGGGAGAAGCAGGGACTCACTATGAGGGGGAACTTCTGTATTATGAAACTTAGGAATATTTGCAAAATATAGTAAAAATTATCAATATCCCTCGTGAATCCATAACCTGCCCCTAGGGTTTGAGGTTTTTAGTTTAGTCCGCCCGGAAAGGGCTTCTACACTCACTATTCTTACACTTTTTTGAAAGAATGTGGGAGACAGACAGTTAGCCAGCTAGCTAGCTAGCTGAGAGGTGATACAGGCGGCAGGAGAACAAAAGATTTTTTTTGCGTTTTGGCCGGTTGTACTGACACCAAGTCCATGCAGAACGTGTCATTACCATCACAATGCCCGTTTTACTTTTTCTGATAGACACGTCCGCTTCAATGAACCAGCGCACCCATCTGGGCACTACCTATCTGGACATAGCAAAAGGCGCTGTTGAGACTTTTATGAAGGTACTGTAACCACGGGACACATTGATGTTGGGGGATCCCGAGCGGGATCGTTGTGCTGTTGAAGCTCGCCTGTCAAACATGATCTCTCGATAACCGTCAATAATTGTCTACTATCTCCACAGCTCAGAGGCAGAGACCCGGCCAGCCGAGGGGACCGGTACATGTTGGTAAATTTTGAAGACGTTCCGTTCGGGATCAAGGTAGAGTTTGTTTTCGGCTCATGTCCAGCTTTACATTGTCCCTCCATCGCTCCACCACGTTGTGATCACTACATCAATTGTGTTGAGAAAATCTTCAGGAGGAGCTTTCATACCCCTTTTAAAACATGGCCGACATTTTGTTTCAGTGTGAGCAGCAAGGAACTCTGGGTGTTATTTATACAGCGAGGTGATATCTGTGGGGAGGGAGGGGGGTGGGGGGGCAGACTAGTTTACTTTACTTGTTTAGACCAAATTGTCACTTTAGTCTCGGCACCCATTGAGACCTTGTAATGTTTAATCCCAGGCTAGTCACAGGCTGTCAGACTCAGATCAGCTCCTGGTTGCACTGCTGTCACATTATTGTCTTAATAGAGAGGAAGTGACCTATATTTGTGTTTTTAGTAATGTACTGACTGTTGTAAAAGTTGTCTGTTGGTCACCACAGTGGGGCATCATCTTTTCTTTTCTTTTTTTTTTCTCCATCCTGCTTGTTAATAACTAAATGTTTTGTTTTGTTTTTGAAAGGCTGGATGGAAAGAGAGCCACGCCACATTCATGACAGAGCTGAGGAACCTCCAGGCAACCGGACTCACATCTATTGGCCAGTCCTTGAGGACCGCTTTTGATTTACTCAATCTCAATAGATTAGTGACTGGGATAGACAACTATGGACAGGTATGTAGCTCTGAAGAGGCAGAGAAGAAACTCAGGCTTATAAAGTGTTAGAATAACTATAATACGGTGCTGTTTTCCCACACAGATGCCCCCCTCCCTCCTCCTATCCCCAGTCTTACAAGCATCAACCACCAGCATACTGTGACCCCACACTCATGACACAAACATGACCGTAACGAGCCAGGAACGCCTCAGTAGCACTTATTGATTTCACCATTGATCTGGTGACTTTGTGCTCTAAATCTTGGATAGCTACATGCTAATATATATTTTTTTTTTTAGATGTGTAGTTTAGAGCTGGTCATTAGCTTTGAAACATAAAACCCAGAGAAGTGCATGGTGTGTCTAAAATGTGAGGTACTCTTACAGCCTTGGGGGGGATAGATGGCTCATGAAGTCTGCACAGATATAAGTTAGTGTTCTAGTAAGTACTTAAAAGTAATGGACTACATGACACATTTGTAATATTTAGAAAGGTTATAACATTCAGTTTTTGTTGACACACGATTTTACAGAGGCTATTTCAACTCAGTGGTCAATTTGGAGGTGCTCTGTCATAAATCACATAAATGAGTGTGACAAAATATGTGAAATTGGTGAGAGTTCATCTTCAGAGTGACCATAAAGGTGATTTACACCTCTTCTTAACAAAACCTGAACATTCATGCCTTCAGTAAGGTATGATGCATTTCTGTTGTTTTGGACCGCAACATATCTTTGAAAGATGGACCTAAAATGACAAGCGAGCGAAGGGGACCTTCTAAACCTTCTATGGTAATCTGAGTTTTTAATTGCCTTAATAATCATATTCTCAAGATTTAATGACTCTTGTGTTTCTGATGCTGAGATTTACATATAATTGTAAAGTTTTGCAAATGTGAAGATTGTTCTATTCAAGCCGATAGCAAGCAGATTTATCTCACAGGAAAGTTATTTAAGTATTCTATTTATTGCAAGATGATCAGTGTTAAAATATTGAAGAAAAAGCTTTACGATGTGAGACTGCAGGCTCAGATTTTATTCACTGTATTGCGCAACTGTTTTAATTTGTGAATTTGAAACAAGTCCGTCCCTCAGCTGAACAGCTGGAAGCTACACTCACATTAAGTTAATCGGGACTGAATATAGCATACAGATATTCTGTGAGCCCACAAAGTCTGTAATCAATTCAATATTACTGGCCTGGCTCCGAACAGTGCCGCCTAATGACCTCACCAGTTTAGCTCTGCTCTGATTTCCAGTTGAGGGCGGTAGAAACCAAAGCTGTGCTGGATAGAAGTTGTGAGATTGTGTTTTACAGTTTACTCTGGTGTCTGCAGCAGATGATATACACATATACATATAATATAAATATTATTATTATTATTATAATAAGCTGTAAAGTCCGGTCCATACCCAGTGTGACTGCTCTGCACACCTGTGCTTCATATAGAATCTGGACGTGTTCCTCAGTGTGGAGGTAAGTCTGAGGGTGGAGCAACAGTTAATGATTAACCAGAACTTCCTGAAGATCCTGGCCGTCCTGGGTAATTCATACATAAAAACATACCTGTCAGATACTCTCAGGGAGTTTGAGTATCAAATGATGTGAGGCTGGACTCAGACACACGCCTGCTGACACAAACACACCTGCTGAGGTCAAGGTTACCTCCTGCCGTGGTCACCAGTGACCTCTAATGACGGGCTGGCAGCATTTATAATTTAAAGACCCCCTCTGTCCTCTGTGCCTTCTCACAGCTGAAAGGAGGTCAGTCTCAGAATAAATGGCACACTCTCCTCTCCCTCTCTCCTGACATCATAGCCCACGTTGTAATTATTACTAACTACTGTGGTTTGCTTTTCTATATCCTTTCAAAGGCAGTGCTATAATAACTGAAGTTAAAGGGCTACAGATACTTTTATCGCTTAACCTGTCTTATTTATCAAAAATGATCAATCCTTTAGTGGAAATGATTAATGTAAATCAAAGTTTCCCAAAAGATTCCAGCTGCATTTGTCCAGAAGGCAAAGATATCCATTTATAATCATAAAAAACTGGATGAGAGGCTGTAAGTGTGTTTTGTTTGAATAATGACTTAAACGATCAGGTTTATAGAAAATGTTCTAAAAAATGTGGTGGTCTGTTTTCGACTGTTTTCTGTTGTAGTTTATGTAATTACTCTTTTTGTCCTTTCAGTGAAGCTTGGCCAGTTTGTTAGACCAGAAGTGAAACAGGTGCACTTCCACTTTGAATTAATTAACTGTTTGAGACATTGACTCTAATATTGATAGTGGAAACCCTGTCATACTGTCTTTTAGCAGTACCCACAGTCATGTGATTAATGCAGAACATGGTAATTATAATTTCCTGTGAACTTGGCAACATGATGTGAAACCTTTTCAGGTGGAGCTCGTTTCTCTGAGCAGTCAGAAGTGATTGAGGTTCATCAGCGCTCTGATGACTACACACACTTCTGTCATGTCACCAGTAGAACTGTGTCTGTGTTTTCCAGCAGTAAATCAAAGCCAAACCAAAGTGATGCAGCTTGTGCTCTGTGTTTGAAGCGTCCTGCATAATGAGTCGACAAAGGTCTTAGCTCATAAAGAAAAGTCGACTTTGATTTGCATCCCTGTGCTGCGAGTGCCCGAGACTTTCAGTGGGGTAGAAATCTATGGAGGGAGAAAACAAAGGGGAGTAAGGCTGTGGGGGAGTTAATATTGCCCTGGAGTGCTGCTCTCTACAGTAACAAAGAGCCCTCCAGGTTGCCAGGCATCTGAGATGTCTCTCCCCTGGGAGATGGAGAGGAGTACGGGGGTTGAGAGGGAGCCAGCCAGCGGGTAATCCTGACTCTAATCACAGTTTCATTAAGAGAGGAGAGGATGAGAGTGAGGAAATGATATGACCGCTGATGTTTGGCAGTAAGTTAACATGTCAGCCGGGTGATAAACAGGGCTCAGTCTGGCTTTGTGTCGGCACAACAGAGATGCTGTGCTTTAAGATGGACTGCTTAGACGACCTGTCTGTAAAGTCACTAAAGATGATTGGGGCTGCAGTTAACGATTATTTTCTAATTGATGTATGTGTTGATTATTATGTCGTTAGTTTGTATTATGAGAAGCTTTTTACTGATTATGAAGCGGTTTAATACGGATCCCTTTTATAAGACCTACATAAGCTAACAAGACTATCAGTGAGAGGGTGGTTTGTTTCTGTGACGTTAAAGTCGTTCTTAATATCATGGGGTTGGACGAGTCATAAAATTAAAACTTATTTTTTATTGAGCGGTGCTGATGATGAAATGAGGAGGGAAGGGCTGCTCTGTAGTCTGATGGTGCAGCACTCAAACAAAGTCTACTTGTTTCTCCCTCGTCGTCTTTTGTCCAAAGGAGCCGTCACAATCCACAAATAATGCAAATCATTTCTTGTAGTGGCTTTAATCTTTCGGTGTGTTAGCCTGACGCATCACATGGTTTGTGACACAGAACCATCTGGGAACTGTTTGGAAACAGGAAGCCACTTCCATAAAAAATACTTGGCAGGTGATTAGGCCGATCATCTGTTTATTAATGTCTATCACAGGCTAACTTCAGCCAATCCACTCAACAGTAGGAGAACTCTACCCCCAGTGGAGCCAAATCAAACTATTCTGCAGTCAGTGGAAAGAAGAGGACAGACATGTTTTTTCCATCAAAAAAAAAAAAAATCCTTCAGTGGTGTTTCTGCTCTTTAATGAAATAAACTCTCCAACTCTGATGGAACTGACGGTATAGCAGCTACGCTCGACCACAAGCACGTAGCTTGAAGCCTGACCAGATGGACTGTGAGATCATGTGGTCCTGTGATGTCACCAAGTATAGTTGTCTTGTAAGGTAATTGGTCTGTAACATAAGTCCACGGTGAGGTCATTGCATGGCTTGTTTCTCCTGTCTGTAAGTCTGAAGGTGTGTTCACTTTGTCACACATGAGACAAACTGGAGCTGGTGACGACGGTGCATTGTTGCCTTAAGTCTGACTTGAACTATTGATTGTCAAAATAGTTACTTTTTTTCTTGACTAATTGATTGATTGATCTGAGCCCTAACCCACTGGACTGTAGACAGCACCATTACAGGATTATTGTAAGTACAGACTGATGTGACTGGATCTGCTAATAGCAAAGCAACAGTGGAAGCTAACCTGGATGCAGTCATCACTCCTCCGGCAGGTCAGCCTCATTGCTAACTCATTAGTGTGTTTTTGGGGCAGGTTGTCATGGATACTAACCGTTGTCGGTGGTGTCCTGCTGTGTTTGCTCTGGGCTGTGTGTGAGAGTGGACAGATCCATCATTCAACCTACAGGTAGAGTCCATTAATAAGAGCCCCTCTGTCAGGACAGACCGGCCTTCATTGAGCCACAGTGTGGCTCTCGGTGAGGTCCACTTTGCTGACTGCTCTGCTGACAGGACTTGAGCTTTTCCACCCAGTTATTCTGTGGCCTGTGTGCGGGTCCCACAGGGCTGATGCACAGTGATAAATGCAGCACTGCTCCACTTTTATTTTATCAGTGTGGAGCGCTGGTGTCATGAAATATTTTGGGGTGTAGCAGAAAAGAGGTTTCACATGGCGTGAACGTGTACACTGACACTGCTCTCAGTTCAGTCTGTACTTTCACTGTTTTCTTTTTACTATTCCCTCGAGTTCAGTTTCTCCCTATCACACGCCCCCTCACTTAAATTAGATCTTCTGTAAGTTATCTATATAATGATACATTATGTGCCTATAAATACACAGCTGTTAAATTCCAACATGAATGTTGCTGTTGGTTTCTATGAATGCTCTGAGCTCTTTCTAATTTTGACACACAGCTTCTGCTGTTCTTGTGGTTTAGTTTCGAAATTAATAGTGAATGTCCCTTTGTTTCTCTCTTTGCAGGGGAGGAATCCCTTTTTCCTCGAGCCTGCCATCATCATCGCCATCAGCGACGGCAACAAGTTGACCAGCGGTGGCGGAGTCCAAGATGAGGTCAGCCAAAATATCCAATCAGGAGAGCTTCTTGCGCGGTTGGACGACATCTGATCACGCAACCACACAGACGGTGTTCGCATTAGCACAAGCATCAAACTCTGCCCTGTTATCTGTCACTATGATCGTTAAAACGAAACGTAAAGCAAAAAAGTCCAACGATAGTGTCACAGAAATTATTCTCATCATTAATAAGCTCAGGCGACATGACCTTAAAATAATATCACAGCATGTTTAAGATGTATTGTGATACCGTTTGCATCTCGATACTTAATGTTTTGACAGGGCGACAAAATAATTAACAAATAACAAAATAAAATAACAAATATTAGAGTATTTTTAACCAAATGCTGCATTATCAATAATGCAACAATATTGTAAGGATGAATGTTAGGACTTTCACAAAATATTAACACACCAAGTTTTTTCTTCAATAATCATCAGTAATGTGGATATTAATGTGTAAAGACAAGTATTAGAACTAGTAGAACAGTGTGGTAAGTTCAGGAAAAGACATGACTTTCCTGTAATGAACCTTAACAACCAGGAGAAGACAACGCTGATAACATATCACCACATCTAAAATCTGAGATGAGACATTGCCTCATATCACGATAACAATATAAAAGTTATGTATCGCCAGGCCGTAACCTCAGGAACCACTGCCAGTGAACGTTTTTGGCTCAAACCGTTATTTTTTATTGTTGATTATTCTGCCTGTGTTTTGACCTAACATCACCCCTCTCGTCTTTAAAATGTGAAACAGTGTAGAAAGACCTATCGTAAGGTGTCATCTCTTTCATCTATGTTAAATATTTGTGCTGCAGCTCCCTGTACACGTCTCTACTAAGAAATGTAGTCACTGCTGTGGCTTGAGATGGTCAAACGGACACAATTACATCCTTGATCCTGCAGCCTCTGTCTAATTTATGGCTTCTGTGATAATTCCAGGCTTGTGCCTGCTCAGACTGGGTGATGTTTGGTGGGGAAGTCTGACTTTAAGAGCAGCTCTTCAGTTATTTAAAAGTCAAGGCTGCCTGCGAAGTGCCTGAAAATTCATGAGAAAATCAGTATTGGTATTAGGCAGTATGATGGAGAAGAGAGAGAGAGAAGAGAGAGAAGAGAGAGAGAGAGACGATGCATCAACAATATGACATCTAATAATAGCACTTCAGTTAACAGTGGGTGTCTGCCTAAATGTTTGAAGAGTTAATTGTTTAATTATATATATTATTATATATGGATCTGCATTCTTCATTTCAACCAAACAGTAAATTCAGTCTTCTGTCATGCTACATATCACGTTTTATTGTCACAGTAATATGTTCTGGATGTGTGGCTAAAATAGCCCAGTGGGAATATCTGTGTTTGGATAATTCATTGGATTAAATGCCTGTGTCATCAATATTCCCATAAAATATCCTCGCTATTGATTTATAGTTGTCTAAATCAATGTTATATTCCTGGGAGAGCAGCCTCCACATATGCTATATGCTCATTTGTGTTGTGTTGTGTACAGTATGTGGATGTCGTCATCGTGTCGTGATCACTAAGGCCTCTGTTTCTCTGCCCCGTCCAGCTCCACCTGCCTCTCACCACCCCACTGCCAGGTAGTGAGCTGACCAAGGAGCCCTTCCGCTGGGACCAGCGTCTGTTCGCTCTTGTCCTGCGTATCCCTGGCAACGCTTCGGTTGAGCCCGAACCCCTCGGTGGCGTCCCGCCTGACGATTCTCCCATCACCCCCATGTGTGAGGTCACTGGAGGTAGGCAGATGGAGCACAGGCTGGTGTTTTGGTTAATGGACTATTGTACATGTTTGTCTGCACATAAAGGTCAGTATACTTGTCACAAGGAGTCCTGCATGGCCTGTGGCAACAATATGATGTTTGAAAATATAATTTTTTTACCTCGATTCAGGTTTTAGTCTTAAAATATGTCATTAAAACCTGTGTTGTGAACTTGGCAGGTGGAAAGGTCAGGATGTTTATCAAGCATGGGAGGTTAAATGGTGCCTGCTACAGAGAGCTGTCGGGATGATCTATTTTGTAGCTAACAGAAGTTAGCATCGCATCGCATTCCCTCTGAGATTTTTTTATTTGATTTTGGATTATTGCAGAAAATAATCTCTGTGTCAAACACAAGTTCATGATATTTACACATTTTGTTCATCAAGTTAATCTTCACAGATGAACACCGCTCTTTGATTTTTGAAGCATAAGTTAAATCTCTAGCAATAAAAAGCTAATGTTAGGCTAATTACAGACTACATCGTGGTCACATGACTTTAACGTCATTAAGTTTATAAAAAAGTGCATAGTAAAAGTTGTAAAGTTACAGTTCGAATAGTTGGAGACCTAAGTTGGCCTGAAAAGACGGACTAGTGAGAAGATGAGTCCCTGTGTTGCTAACTTAATTTTGGGTTTTAGAACTAATTTCTGCAGCACTCTATGAAGTTGCATTGTGGGAAATGTAGTATCCAGTGTTTCTGGTGCTTGACCCAGAGGGCTTCTCAGCCTCTACTGCACTGATATTGAGCATTCTTTCTTTAAGTTGACTGGCAAGTCTCCAGACGATATGGACGTGCAATAGTAAATAACTAGAGTATTCTAATAGTGAGTAATTGATAAACTAAACCATGACTGAATTATGCTGAACATCCTTTGCATTTATGAGTTGGTGTCTCCAAAGAAGGATATTTAGATGTCTTAATTGCTGCAGTTAAGTTGGTGACAATAATGTTTTTTTTCTTCAAATATACCCAGCATGCCTAGGCTTAAGCAACAAATTCAGCTAGACCATGCATTTTCAATTAGTACTACAAACACTCGAAACAATTAAGAAACCCAATTAATGTAACATTACAATGATAATATTTACATTTAAAGGCCTTTTTGTCTTCAGCATTTTTAGTTTAACCTGCAAGAAAGAATAAAAGTGAAAACTACAAGAGTTACAGACAGCTGACTGGCAGTGAACCAGAATGAAAACTTTTTTATCATCTGTACACCTGAATATTTGTGTTACTTGCTATTGTTCCCAAACGTTATTTTGTTGAGCCAATTTTTTGTAAATGGATGCTATCATAACCCTATTTTGGAAAAGCACCGCAGACATATTCCTCATGGGAGGGCCTGGAGCCTAATGTCTGCAGCAGAGCCTGGTGGAACATGCTGGGACAAGCTCAGAGTATTTATAAGGGCAGATCAAAATAGCTATTTGTTAAAGGCATCATGGCTCAGTTGATGAATCATCTCTTTCAATGGAAAAAAAGAGGAGAATAATGTCTCAACCAGTCAGTTACAGGTTTGAACAGCCAGTACAGGCACAACTCTGTCTTAACAGTCAGCATGTCTGCTGGAGCTGCTTTGGAGGGTTGAGTGCTTTGCTCAAGTGCACTTAAGGATTAATTGTTGATTGAGGTTAGAAAGCTCAGATTTTACCGCCTGGTTCAGGATCGGAGCCGTCTGTTTCTCATTCACACGCCAGTCAGGAGACTTTCAGGCTTATGATTTTAGTCCGTAAGTGGTTTAGAATAAGACAAAACCAGAGTAGACCTCTAGTCTCAGTCCTCATGCTGCTTGTGGAAGCACCTGTCATGAGGAACAGACTAGAATGTTGCTGATGGCAGGTTAAGATTTATACGCGCACACGCGCACGCACACACACACACACACACACACACACACACACACACACACACACACAGCTGTGTGTAGCAGTCAGTGGTGCTGAATGCAGAACATGACACAGCTCCATTGTCACTGACTGGTCGACGGTACATGCTGCCCGCCCGGCCATTACTGCTGATGGCAGACCTGACACAAAGCCACAGCCTATTGAAACGGCCGAGTGAATGGGTGCATAACAAGGTCATTAGAGGTCAAGTTGGAGGCAGTAAGGCTGAATTAGGCTCATCATCAGTTGTAAAACAATGTGCTTGATTCGTGTGACTGATGCTGTGACAATAAAGCAGATGTAACATGCAGTAAGTGTAAAGGACTGATACCATAAAGGTCAGTGCAGTGTGAAGTACCTACAGTCAGGTTCTACAGTCTGAGAGTACTCGACATTCAGTTATTATCAGGTGCTTTTAGTCAGGAATATTCTCAAGGTGAGGGATTAATTCATGGTCAGGTCTGGGTTGTGAGGGGTCTGCTATGAAGTTAAACTCGTGCACTTGTTTTCCTTTTCTCTCACTGGCACAAGATGCGCAACATTCAGGTCGTAATCTATCTGTATAATAGCGGTACTGATCTTTCTCAGAACGTCCTGATTTGATACATTTTGGGTCAGTTTAATCCCCCAGAGGTTTGGATACTTTAGATGACGACACAAATAAATGTCAAATGTCAATTTGATTGTCTCCCTGTTGTAACTCAATGTAGCAAAATTAACATTTTACGCGTCCTGTAGCCCTCACCGCACTCCAATTATATCCAGTAACCACAGTCAACATGTAACATTTAATGTGATAAGTGATTCAGCCACCACACCTCACACAGACACAGTTGGAGATGAGCTGGTAAACACGGAGGAGCTTTAAGCAGCTAAAGAGACGGATATTTTTCTCAGGTGTTCCAAATTGATTCTAATGGTCTGGTTCTGGTGGAAGTGTTTTGATGTTAACACCCTGAAACATTTGCTGGAACAACTTAAACTTGTTCAGCTTGTTTCACTGCCCCCTAGTGGAGACAGGTTAACTGAAGCTGTTTGACAGGATTCAGCTTTAACATGTTGATCCAGTACTTTATTCATATTCAGTTGAAACCCCAGAAATGAGTTTACTTAAATGTCCAGGTCTACATGTTAATGTGGATGTGGGTGTGTGTCTCTGTGTGTGTTGCAGGCCGTTCCTACAGCGTGTTCTCTCAGCGTATGTTGAATCAGTGTCTGGAGTCGCTGGTGCAGAAGATCCAGAGTGGAGTGGTGATAAACTTTGAGAAGACGGGGCCTGACCCGCCTCCTTTAGAGGGTAACACACACACACATTTGTTTGTCCTTTATTTCTCAAAAGGCCTTTTTAACAGCTGCTGCTCTGCATCTGTTTGATTAGTCGACGTCTTCTTTGCTGTCTCCCACTCACTCATTCACCGCTTCCTAATCCTCTCTGAGCTTTTCTTCACAAACAGCTGATGGATCTCACTGTTTAAACCCCCGCTTTTACGTTTGAACTGCCTACACACTCTTACAGTTCATCAACATCATTTTGTTGTTTTCCGTCTTCACAAACACCTTCTTGTCTTTAGCTGCTCATGCTTATATTTCCTGTGAAGTCAGCTTCCTCTGTTCTGTGCGCAGATGCTCCAGCTGAGGTGCTGAAGTCTGGTGCACAGCCCTGGCATTGTTGTCACAAGTTGATCTACGTACGACCCAACCCTAAAACCGGTGTCCCCATTGGTCACTGGCCCATCCCTGAGGCCTTCTGGCCGGACCAGAATTCTCCAACGCTGGTGAGACCCACTACAACTGAAATTGTTTACCAAAAAGCATTTGCA
Source organism: Spondyliosoma cantharus (assembly GCA_900302685.1). NCBI lineage: Eukaryota > Metazoa > Chordata > Actinopteri > Spariformes > Sparidae > Spondyliosoma > Spondyliosoma cantharus. Next base: position 43,797 of record OMLP01046962.1, read on the forward strand.
TGGCTTGATCATGCAGATTTCATTCTGTAATAGACCATAAGGCCTCTATTAAATTTGTTACAAACAATAATTTGGATATTAGCTCAGTGTGTTACTCATGGCCTACATCCAGCAGAATAATCCTGGAGAATGCAAAACTTAACTAAAATTGTAGTCGTGCCTAATTTTTTTTCTTCAAATATTTGTGTCACAAAAATCCATCTATAATAAAGACGCAGTGGGAAAGGCTTAAACAAATGAATTTGTTCGTTTACATGGGCTCACAACACAAAGAATCAGATAGTTCCTAAAATAATAATGGAGAAAAGAGGAAGTAGTTAAGGTGATAAAACTGAATTACCCTGCCACATGTACTGCATAATATAGCAATAAGGATACAGCACTGGAAGGTAGCGACACAAGTGCTTACAACACTGCACTCAGCTCCAGGCTATGAAAGCTGTTAGCCCCAGGCTAAGGTAGCCGTTAGCCATAGGCTACCCTCCATAACAGGGTTAGCCCTGACTTTGTGGGGATGTCCCCAGAAAATCGACTAAACATGTGCTAAGATGTGCCAGTGTGAAACGGGGCTGCAGTAAGCAGAGTAGTAAGACCACATTAACAGCTGCGTATTCCAGTAGAAGTGCAGTGTGAATCGTTTGGACCTGGGCTCATGTTAACCCTGGGTTAACAATCTCATGTGTGGAAAAAGGAAGTTATTCCAGGGTCAACTGTTAGCACAGGGCTAAGGATGTGCAGAATTAAAAGCCCTTACATTTTCTGTCAGAACAAGCGGCCCTGTTTTTCATGTACATGTTTCGTGAGAACATGAATGACATCAACGCACACATAAAATGTGCCTGTGTGTCACAGATCATCTGGTCAAATCTGCAGGTTTGCTGACAAATACGAATATAAAAATACAAGTATAAAGTTTATGCAGAAAGGCTGAAAAGTGCATTATTCTGTATCCATTATCATGATTAGAGAAGTGATGCAACATCAGACGACTATCAGAGTATTTACTTCTCCCTCTGTGCCCCCTCCAGCCCCCGCGCTCAGCCCACCCTCATGTCCGTTTCTCCTGTCTGGACGCGGAGCCCATGGTGATAGACAAGGTGCCCTTCGACAAGTATGAGCTGGAGCCGTCGCCTCTCACACAGTACATCCTGGAGAGGAAGTCCCCACACACCTGCTGGCAGGTACGGCACAACATAAAAAAGGACTTCATTATGCTCTTAAGTTTTACACCTGGTGGGTCGATGATAATTGACTTCTGTCACACGAATGGATACTAACAGCGGTGGAGTGAATGCATCATGAGATGTTCCACCATATTTGCTGCGCGCTGATGGAGAGGATATGTTTGAATTTAGAGGTTAAGAACATGACTGAGTCAGTGACTGAGTGAACGGCAGTGTTAAACTGGCATCATGTGAAATGATCCAGCTCAGAGCTTGCATTTATGTAGAAGTAGCAATACCACAATGTAGAAATAATCTGTCACAGGCAAGAGTCAGGCATTTAAATGTTACTCCAGTAAAAGTGCTCATTATGCAGAATATTCTAATTATTGATACATCACTGTCTTCATCTCTTTAATGTTGAAGATGGACTTTATATACATTATCTGCTGGGTAGCAAGGATCAATAAAGTTTTATCTTAATCTTTATGACATCATGGTTATTGTATTTATTGATTATACTTTACATTATTAAATTTAATCCACAACAATAACTGATAACTAAAGCTGTCAGTTAAATGTACAGTATTTGTCTGAGTGGTAAAAAGTACCTAAAAATTGTACTTAAGTGCAGTACTTGAGGAAATGTTCTTAGTTAACTTTACATAACTGATATGATCAAGATGAGCTAATGTTGGTGTGCCAACATATACGAGGCTAATGTTAACATCCAGAGGTTTAAAAAAAAAAAAGAAAAAAAAGATGCTAACATGCAAACATCTAAAAGAAGATAAACCCTGTATGATTTGTTTCCTCTCTCCTCTGCTGCCACCTTCAGACCACATTTTACCTGTAACAAGGAGAGAAAGTTATTTTTTTTTCATCCCGCTGTTTAGTTTGTTGCTTTACATCCTTGCGGGGCCGTTGGCCTGCCTGTAAACGTTTCCGCTTCTATCAAATTAATGGTAGCTTATTGAATATTACAGTAAGACATGCACAGCTGTCACAGGAGGTGTCCTCTTTACCCACACTGAATGTGTGACAGGTTCCTGGAAGTGAAAACATTAGATCAAAGAGGGAGGGCTGAAAGAGTGCTCATCTATTTAAAGAGACAGCATCAGGTGTGTGGGTGGTAGATCCTCATGATGGTTGCAGCCCAGTGATTCAGCAGCTCATTGAACCAGCAACAAAGACGAGCTACATTTCTGCAGCTCTGAAGTTTGTTGATTTCTGGTTGAAGAGTTCTGGTGTCATTTCTCTCTTTCTGTCTGTCCATCTTCCAGGTGTTTGTATGTAACAGTGCCAAGTACAGTGACATGGGCCAACCGTTTGGCTACTTAAAGGCCAGCACAGCTCTGAACTGCGTCAACTTGTTTGTGATGCCCTACAACTACCCCGTGCTTCTGCCACTTCTGGGTAAGACTGATGGAGCCATGTACCAGTTGTTACTTTATGTGCTTACTACATGGTTTTATCTTCTTCTCTAGTGAAGGTATCATTATCAGTCAAGTCAATACATTCATTATTATAACTTAGTTGTAAAATAACTCTTAACTGTATCGCAATAGGACCGTGGGCCTCTGTTTTATAATGTACACGTTGTCATATTCAGTCTGAACTCATTTCTTTTACTTTCTTGTTTATTGCAGACGACTTGATCAAAGTGCACAAGTTCAAGCCCACCATTAAATGGCGTCAGTCCTTTGAGAACTACCTGAAGACCATGCCTCCATACTATATTGGGGTCAGTTGACCTGACTTCATTCGTCAGCACTTTACTTTTTATTCATGTGATTGACATGCAAAGAACATGAGAGACATTGCGCTGGCCTCATCTCTTCGTTCTCTCCACAGTCCCTGAGGAAGGCTCTGAGAATCATGGGAGCACCAAACCTGCTGGCCGACAACATGGAGTACGGCCTGAGCTACAGCGTGGTGTCCTACCTGAAGAAGCTCAGCCAACAGGTGAGAAGTCTTAAAGGGTATTCTTTATTATTATTTTATTATTATTATTTATGTATTTATTTGGTACAAAAACAATCAGGTTGTTAAAGTCAGGAAATTCAACATTGTATTCATTTCACGCTAAAGAAAAGATACAACTTTAATAATCCAGAAGAAAATTGTCGAAAAAATATGACGAAATGAAGAAAAACAGCAACAACCGGTGGTCAGGACACACACTGAGCCCAGTTTAAGACTATAATAAACAATGTGTTGTGTGTGTGTTTCAGGACTTAAATGTAAAAATCAATGTCTAGTACAATAAAAATACCCAACCATAGTGTACATGTTGTTTATATAGTCTTATACATCATGTGACTGAATGTAAGCTCACTTTAAATGCACCAAGTCAAGTCAGAAACAGTCAGGTTTATGAAGTAGGTTTTCTAAAACAAGCAGTTTGCCCTTAAGTATATTTGTGCGTAACAATAAACATAGTATGAGAAAATACAAAATGGAGATAAGAGCAAGTACTGCAAGTCAAGAAGCATGAATATATAAATGTAGACTGACAATAACATGAAAAAATATAGAAACATGTACTGAATGATCATTATTGAAATGAATGATGTGCACCTTTTGTGCAGCAGTGTGTCAACATGTTGAACAGGATATGAGCAAAAGTTCATGTTAAGTCTAAAGAATATTTTCAATCTGCAGTTTTCATGTAACTGATTTGCTCTCTTCTCCAGTCAAAAATAGAGTACGACCGCCTGATTGCCCTGATTGGTAAAAAGCCTCCACCAGAAGCCGGCATCAAGGTTCGCTGGCGGGGCGGTGGTATTTCTCTGGCCCAGCGCCGGGACTTCATCCAGCAGCTGCAGAGTCTCTCAGGAGAGGGTCCTGCTCTGCCCATGGAGCTCAACCCCAAAGAGTTCCAGGGCTTCCACCTGGCACTGCTCAACAAGGTGAGGCTGGATGGAGTGTTATTAACATTTCCTGAAGGTACACAGCTTGAGTTATTCTGTCATGATTACAGACATCAACATTGCCTGTACCAAGCTGCAATCACTTGGACAGTTTTTCAGCTCGAGAGCACTTCTGTGTTTAAACTTCACTTTCTGCTCAGACTTCCCAGCCAAAAGGCCTCCTGAGGCGTCTATTCAGATGTTTTATGTCATTTGTTTGGGTGCTTGAGGGCTTTGGCCACCTCTCTCATCCACTGTGTATCCACTCTGTTATGGCCAAAGTCTGACAGTATTTCAACAGAAAACGACCATCTTTCCTGACTTATAGGACGGCCATATTTAAACCCAGTCCCTCTCTTTACTCTCCTGTCTGCCTCGTGTCCTCACCAGGGCTTAAAACCGCTGAGTTTTAGAAATCCCTACGACATCCCCCGCAGCCATCTGCTGGACCAGCTCAGCAGAATGAGGAGGAACCTGCTCAACACCAGCGTCTGTAACCTCCGAGGGCAGGACTCAGGTACGTCTGTCTGTTTACCACTCCCATTATTGGGTTCGGTCATGAGTGCGCAGTGTTAATCCTGCAACCACACCCGAAAAGGATGTCAACTGCTCAGTTGACTCAGCAAAAAGAAAAATGTTACGTTACTATTTGAGGGTAAAAAGTGTGAAACTCTTCATGTTGAATGTCCCCGTCTCTTGTCCAGACCAGCTCCACAGCGTGCCAATAGCCCAGATGGGCAACTACCAAGACTTCCTCAAAGCTGCTCCGCAGCCTCTTCGAGACGCCGACCCTGAGCAGCCCAAACGTCTGCACACATTCGGCAACCCCTTCAAACTAGACAAGAAGGTGAGTCCCACTGATCTTGACCCTGATCCTCTTCAATAGGAACCCACAGATAAAACATGTCAACTGACCATCTCCCTTTCTCAGGGCATGATGATCGACGAGGCAGATGAGTTTGTGACGGGCCCTCAGAACAAGGGGAAGAGACCAGGAGACAGCAACAACATGACGGGTGGAGGACCCAAGAGACGGCGCTGCATGTCTCCTCTGCTCCGTCTGGGCCGGGCCTACACCCCTCCAGTAACGCCTCCCGCCAGCCCTCGACCACCGTCAGGTGAGATTTCTGTTAAGACTGTGACACATGTGCAATAAGGTGTCTGATTAACTGAACTGATGACAGTTCCAAACAGTTTCCGTCCCTGTTCAGGCGTAACTTTCAGTGGCTTCAGTCCTAAAGCCAGCTCTGCTGACTCGGCTCTTCTGAATCACTCAGCTAGTGAACTCAACAATTAATCACTTTCTTTATCTCTGCAGCTGAAGACATGGACATGACTGACGGAGCACCTGAACCAGACCTGATCATAAACCACCTGAATGAGAACCACTACGACTCGGACAGCCTGGAGGAGGACCCTCCCTCGGGACCCGCCGACCGCCAGGAGAACCACACGGCCACAGACCACCAGGACCTCCTGCACGGGGACGAGGAGGAGAACGGGCAACCCCAGGCGGAAGAGCTGCCGCCGGGCTGCGAGGGAGGAGCAGTGGTGGTGCTTGGGGAGGATCAGCCGCCTCGCTACCTGTCACCTACAGCTCTGAAGAAGCACATTCACACTGAGACAACAAAGGTCAACAACGAGCTGAGGGCGCTCATCACCAAGGAGATCAGAAAACCCGGCAGACGTATGTATCCAAACATTGTGTTAGGAGGGCGGGCAGCCTACATGCGGGCTTGGATGTTGATGGATATTTCTTCTTTGATGCTGTTATCTACGCCTGAGCAACACTTTTTTTGAAAGAAATATAAACATTGTGCTTTTCTACAAAGCCTTTTTGAAAACTAAACTATAGAAGGCAGACGAGAACCAGGTCTTAATTAAAGACAGAATTGTGGTTTCAATCATTAAATATCTGACCAAAGAATATGTAAAGAAGATTTACAATGGAGGCCCCATCGCAGAAAAAACATTCTCACTGCTTTAAAGACATGAAAGATCAGTCATGTCTTTTTATGACAAACAGTTCCTAAACTCATGGCTGTGTCCTGTCTTATTTCACTTGCTATTTTATCCTCATTTAAGAAATCTCAATTTGTACTGTCAACTCCATTCTTCAGTCAGCACCTGTCCTGTCATGCCTGCGCCTGTGTTTAGACTGTGTTTATCCATGATGAGGGCTGTCTCCAAAACCAAGATAAGATGGTTTCAAACTCAGGAAGCTTCTCTGATGATGCCCCTGCCATACTTGCAGTTGCCATACATGCAGTTGCATATTGACCAGCAAACTATTAGAAGGTGCGCTGTCATTCAGTTTTCCATAAAAAGACAAAAAGAAATGGGCCCACCTTCCGTCAAAGTGTTTTCATCCTATTATTTCAGAGAAAACCCCAGAAGTGAACCCTTTTTCTTGGCAGTGGAGCTTTATTTTGACCTCCAGGTTGTTTTTTCTTCAATTTTGTCCACATCAGGGATGCAGTCTGCATCATAAACAGTTGAGAATCTTCACTCTTTTTTTTTTTTTTCTCCCAAGTATGTTATATATTAGTTAAGGTAAATTAGTTTATATGTCCACGCTTCAAATCATGTAGCATCACATGGCAATGACTAATGACAAAAAAGCAGCTAAATAAAAAAATAAATATTTTACAAAGGAAACTGACCGCTGTGACTAAAATATACAATTCAGACATATAGATGTGTCAAATAACTGACTCTGTTTCTGTATAATGTCCTATTCTGCAGTTTCTTGTTTGCTATCAACTGTAGGTGTGACAGTTATCTATGATACAATGATATTAACTGTGTTTGAGGCCAAAATGATTTAAAAAACAAATTAATCCTTTAATTTCTGAAGAACAAAATCAGTCAAAGAAGGAATCAGGAGATGAATCCATAAGAGAAGTAATCATTAGTTGATTCTCTAGAATGAGAATGACCCTGATGATCAGACATTTTCTGAGAAGAAATGGCAAACCTGTATATTATTGATCATTATCAATGATTATCATAAGCAATCGTTATTCTACTGATTGCAGAGAAAGTGGATTAAGGTTTTCAGCCGTCCCAGAAACAAGTCATTAATCCTGGATCACTTGCTCTTTCTGTTTCAGACTACGAGAAGATCTTCCTCCTCCTGAAGCAGATCCAGGGCACGCTGGACACCCGACTCATCTTCCTCCAAAACATCATCAAAGAGGCGGCCAGGTACGGAGTTCAATCCTCCTGTGACATCACAGTTTTATGTCATCACCTGCTGTCTGACTTAAGCTGTGAACGCATGGAGTTCTGGTTGTTTGTTTCTAGATCCTGTATCAACTGCCCTCTAGACCCTACCTTGTCTTCATATAAAGATCAATTCTGTGTCCTCGGCTGTACCAACATCTTGATCCTGACACAAGAAAGTGTTGCTCTAACTGCACAGACTACAAACTGTAACGTTTGCTTTTATCCATTGTTCAAAGGTTCAAGAAGCGTGTTCTCATCGAGCAGCTTGAAAACTTCCTGGAAGAGATCCACAACAGATCCAACAACATGAACCACGTGGACCCGCTCTGAGACCGGCTCATTCCCAAACTGAACTCACTGATAATGAACCCGTCAACCCTCCACACCTTTCTCAACCCGCCCCTCCTGTACTGGGGCCATGATGAGACGAGCCTCGCATCCAGCCCTCAGACCGTGAGCTCTGCAGTGGACTCTCTTCGTTATGTCGACTTGTTGATCTTCCTGTTGGTTTGCACATAGAGTTGATTCTCTCAGATATCTAAAGTGAGGGAGCATTTTGTTGCTTCAGATGAAGTCTGTGCCTACTCAGTGAGCAGGGTTATATGTCTGATCAGTGAGCCTGTCCTGAGGCGTTCCCTTTGATTATCCTCCTTCCTGATTGGATTCTCCTTTTTTTTCTTTTTTTTTTATTTGAAATGACGGGCGACAGTGAAAAGTCTCTCAAACAAGGAGGTGGAGTAAACAAGGGAGTGCAGAGGAACAGATGGCAGCCTGCGCCTGGATGTTACGTTCAGTCATGTTTTATCCGTGATGTAGGAAGGTGTGTGTGTGTGTGTGTGTGTGTGTGTGTGTGTGTGTGTGTGTGTGTGTGTGTGTGTGTGTGTGTGTGTGTGTGTGTGTGTGTGTGTGTGTG
>OMLP01046967.1:0-11701 GCA_900302685.1 Spondyliosoma cantharus
GCACTGTCAGTGCGAGTCAAATCTTGCACAAGCAAGCATCATTGTTAACCCCAAGCCGCAGTCATTAGTTACTTTATTTAAATATAGACAAACACATTTTATATGGCATTGTCACAGCAATTACAACTAGTAAGGAGTATTCACGGTATGTTTTGTAAATAAGGAAAGCTTTAAAAGGCAATACATTACTAGATATCTGCAAAGAACACACCGACAGTGCATTTGTTTGACTCCAGGGGGGTTCATCCAGAACAAAGCTGAAAACGTCTAAATAAATTGTGTTGACAGTGGAGAACATCTAAAGTGTTGTAATCTCAAGGTATCTTCACGACTGCAACAGTGTGTAGGTTTTCTCTTGTTGTTGGTTAGATAGCAAGCTCAGTCATTACCGTGTAATGTTAGATGAAAACTTCAGACAAGGTTTATGGAATTTGAATGCGCTTAAGTTAAATAAATATGTGAGTTTAATTCAAGTTCAAGTTTATATCTTTTCTGACAGTTGACTACTAGAGATAAAGGCATTGTGTTGGCTAATCATGCATGCATGAGCTTGGGTTGCACACTACAATTCAGTTTTGGTGGCACAATTAAAATATTTGAGAGCCTCTGCTGCTCTCAGTATCGAACACAACCTGTCGGTAGGTGTGTGGTCGGTTGCTAGAACCATGGACAGCTCCACAGACTGAATACGGGGTGTTCAGAGGAAGCCCACATTCACTTTATCGGACGTGCTTTCACCGAACTCGTGGACAACATTTAACAGCGTCACCATAAACTAGAGCGTTCAACATCATTAACGTCACCTTTCTTAATTCACTAAAACAGTCTTCAAGAGTTCGCAACGTTTTTTTACGTTTATGCTAGCTAGCTAATCCTTAGCAGCAGCTAGTCAGTACGTTGGCTAGGAAGTGAGGAGGTCCATTTAAACCTACCGACATAAAACTCGCTTAGAACAAACGTTTCAAGCTTCATGTTTAACAACTTATGTCTATCGTTTTTCCTCTATTTATTATGTATGTGGTCGGTTTGGAAAAATAGGAGAGCTAACGTCAGAAAACTAGCTGCACCAGCCTAGATTAGCCAGCTAGCCACCATTAGCAGCTAACTATAGTAGCTTGTTCACTAACATTTCCTTCGAGCTACCGTTAGCAGGCTAATGAGCTAACAGCTAGCTAGATTGTACACCCACAACAGGGCAGAGGTCTAACAAAGCCTGACCAAAACACACATGTCCAACAAGCTGAGGTACTGAGTTGGGTGTTTAATACCTGGTGAACGAGTTCAGCATCATGTGGACATCTGTGATATGCAGATGTGAAAGTGCAGAGAGCAGAGGCAGCTAGCAAACCACAGACAGCGGGATGATTCGTTTACGTGGCTATTTCGCTGTGCATTGTGGGTAAGGACAACCTCCCATCAGCAGCGCAGCAGAAAAACGAAGATGCTCTGGTTTCATGAGACATCAGATACACTTTGAATTATGTCCAGTGTTTGACTCGTGTCCCGAATATTAAAATTGACATTTGGATACAATTCAAGAGATGTTTTGGCTTCCAATAAAACTGGGCAAATTCATTAAAAATGTAATGAATATGTAATTTAATTTCCTAAATAGACGTGCTTCTTCTGATTAAAGGAGCCACAAAATAATTTTATTGTCAATTTTCTTCATTTACGTTTTTTGTTTTTGTCTTGTGATGTTATTGTTCATAAGTTATTAAAGGAGCAAGAAATGTTAATGTGAAGAGAAAGATCTTCATTGGCTTTGTTTTTTTGTCTTTGTTTTCATGACTGAATAAACTGAATAAACAAACTGACTTTAAAGCACAAAACTGTTTCATACTGTTTTCCTTTGTTTATATGTGGCAGACCCTGCCACCTTTCTCAAACAATCTTGTTTATTCACTGATGGAAGAAGTTTATATTATTACATTATCAATGTTGTAAATATTAAAATTCTGTGTTTGAATTCTTCTCCAAAACTACATAGTGCTCCTTTAATTAGTGTCTTAATTACAATCTTTTTATATATATTGTTCTGTATTCTAGGTTGTTTTTGTTATTATTGCTTTTTAAATATTACCTTAAGTTATACAAAGTTTCTTTGAATTGAACAGAAATAGGAATACTTGATTTTAATTTTAACCATATCTCCCAAAGGCAATGAGTGATGTGACCAAGAGGATTAAATATTGTCAAATCATTCTTGTCTAAAGGTAAACGATCTCCTTTGGACCTTTCAGTCACATTTCAAGCCGGAGACATTGCAATTACATCTTCAGTGCCTTAAACCCCTCGGCTATTAGAACGCCCTTTAAAATACCTCGCCCTTTTCGTCACAGAGTCGAAATAGTAAAATGATGTGGACAGCTTTAAGCAAAACATAACATGCAAATCATCAGTAACAGTTCAGTGTTGAGATTACATAGTATAACAAAATACTAAAAGTATTTACTCTCTAAGGTCTGTGGACAGTCATTGTGCTACTGCAGTATATTCACTCATTTAAATAAAATCATTAATATTCATGAACTCATTTACTAGTTATAGATATTCAAACTTCCACTTTTGAGGTTACTTGCTCCAGTTGCTTCTTTGCCTCAGAAGCCAGTGACAAATTAGCCCTTTACTCCCAGGCTGACTGAGATTTTTTTTGTGATAGAATTAAAATAACATGAAGAATGAAGAATGAATAATGCGTATCCAGAGCCGGCCAAGCTTTACTGCTCCACTCAAACCTGAAATAGGCCATTCACTGGCATCAGCGATTTCCCCTTATTTTCGTACATTTCCTGTCAGAATGTGGAGCACGGTGCAACTGTGGTTGGAGGAAATTAAAAACAGTAACACAGAGACGGTTCGTGGCCTCATCCTTTACACGTACCCATGCAATCTCCCCAGAGCCCAGGGAATGTGTCAGCCTGAAGGGGACCTCCTTAGTACCCCCATGGCCTATGTGTGTGTGTGTGTGTGTGTGTTGTTGGTCACTATGCCTGTGTGTGTGTTCGTGATGGTGGGAGTGAATATGGTGACTGTGTGTGTGTGTGTGTGTGTGTGTGTGTGTGTGTGTGTGTGTGTGCGTGCGTGCGTGTGAGGGAGAGAGAAAGACACACAGAGTGAATGTGGATGATGGATGTCTGCTGCTGCTGACAAGCTGATGAATAGCCACAGGTCTCGGCAAATGTTTAGTGCAGAGAATGTCAGGAGTGAGGGAGGCGGTGTCGTCATTCACGGTGACACAGCCTAAGCAGATGTGCGAACACATCAGCATTCAAATGCCTCCGTGCCAATTGTATCTTTCCCAGGATGTCATCATTATATATTTCAACTTTGAGCTCGGGAATCCTTGAGAGCTGTGACATATCTAAAAATATCCCTGCAGACATTCTCCCGGTTGAATTGCAAGATTTTGACATTTTTCACAGGAAATTGAGTGATTTTAAGGACTACCTGTCTCGGGTGAGAATCAATATGGTAACAAGACAAAAAGTCTGAGGTCTGAGTCGACGCTCCTTGGAGACTGCAATGCTCTTACACAATCTAACCAAGCAATAAACTGACAATTACAGCCATTTCTCAGGGTGGTGCTTAAAGCAGGGCAGTGGTGTCAGAGGGATCTAAAGTAGAAATGCATAATAACATTGACAAGTCATCTATTTCGTCTGATAAAGGCTTTGAAATGAAATATCCTCACTGGCCTGAAATGACAAGCTGTTATGATGGCGCTTATGCAACCATGACACAAACCGTCTGCTAACTGATTCACAGTCGATTTGAACATTTTTAAATGCATTGGTCTGCATCTGCAGGTGGGCCCTCGCCATAAGACAGTATATAATAAAAATAACATTAACGTTAATACTTCCACAGGAGAAACGTGACGCTCTCTACAATAAGGTGGAAAAATATACATGCATATAGCGGGATCGGCAATCAGTCAAAATGATTTAGAACTTATCGGCATATTGAATATCTGCAACAAAAAAAGATTGCATGTCAGGAGGAGATCGGATATCACTAGGAAATATCCAAATCCAATTTATTTTTATGGCTTTTTCCCGTCCTATAGATCTGTGTCTGTGTCCGGTTTGGATTGGTCATAAAATTAAAATGACTTTTTGTATGTTGGGGTGCTGAGGATGAATTGAGGAGTCTCACAGCTTGAGGAAAGAAGCTGCTCAGTTGTCTGCTGGTACAACACTTCGCCAGCGTCATAATATTTATCAATCTTGGATACTCTACCTCATCGCCATGCATCCTGCAAACAGCTGAGTTTAAAAATAAAAACTTCTTTAGGAATACATTGCATTTTAATTTCACTGAGCTAATGCGCACAAGAGCCAGATCCTTTTGTCGCTTATACCACTTTTGCTCACAGGGGTTGCCAGAATGAACAAAATTTAAATGTCCTTGCCGCTGCCTTTAGAGTATTGTGGTGTGGTGGTGTTTTTCATAACGGCCTCAGAATGGTTCAGATCAAGGAGGATCTGTATATTTCAGACAGGCAGTGGGCTCAGTTTTGTGATGGCTCGGAGTGAACACCTTCCTGTTTCCATGAAGAAATGGCTTTCCTTTCGTGTTCCTGTCATTTCACTATCATTCTGTTTGTGTGCTACATGTTTCCTGGGTTTTTGTTGTGTCCTTTGCTCTGTTTCCCTCCTGTGTTCTTGTGCTCATCACCAACCTGCTTTCCCCTCTGCACCTTCAAGCAAGTATGTAGCTATTTTTTTCATTATATGTTGAAATATTTCAATGTGTTTGATAGTTAATCGGTCATGCACATTAAGATGATGTAAGTTTGCAAGGTTGTACAGCCTCCAAGGCATACTGTAGGTGACAGCTGCCAACTGAGATTCAATAGCATTCAGTCTTCAGCTCAAAGGTCGTTTCCACCGGAAACACTCACAAACAGCAGTCAGCTTTACTATTTGACGTGGCATATGGATCTCCATAGACCTAACTTTAATGCATTTGTTGTCGGCTGTTAAACAATGAAGCTGTTCTTTTAGAGGCCTGTTCATTTTCACCAGTCATTCAAGCGTAAGCATTTGACATTCTGATTGAGCTCTGATTGATTTCCTGATATAATTTACCAATTTCTATCAACAGTGTCATAAAACATTGCCTTTCCCATTGGTGACCGACAGCTCCATATATAGCACACAGACATTAAAGCATATGGGTCTTTCAGCAAAGGATGCAAATCATCTTGATCACTGCCTCCTGAGAAACGAGTGAAGGAAAACCTTTATCTCTTCCCAGCAGACACTCAGAGGTCTATTTTTTTTCATTGAATTCTGGCATATGAACTAATTTGTCCCAGTGGCAGCATATTGAGTAGCAAAAAATAACAGGATGGAACAAAAAAAAAGGAAAAAAGAAAGGAAAAGTCAACAACGGGATGTTGTTTTTAATGATGCATCTGGGAAAAGAAGAGGTCATGTGTGGGGTTTATATAAGAAAAGGCACTGAGTAATGAAGACACAAAGAGGCAGAGGTGAGGTGGAGGTCGAATAAGTGGATGAAGGCAGGGTGCAGATTGACGTCAGAGAGATAAAATCCTGAACAGCCCAAAACACAATTATCCATAAAGGGGAAATGGCTTCTGTTAAGGGCACTTGAGTCCGAGCAGACCTTGACTTTGTGTGAACAACCCTGCGTCCTCCATTTCTTACGCTCATTTTGTGCAGGTTAAAATGTTTGTCCCTCCCCTCTCAGAAAACTCACATAGACGCAATGAAGCAATGACGGAGTGAGAGGGTATTTCTGCCTGCTCACGGGCATTAATCAGCCTGCTATCAACGATGCACGCATCCCAACAGCACTTTATCTCAGCAGACCTGCAGACTGCAGACTGCAGACACTGAGCACAAGAAACTTCAGTCTAAAAGTCACTCCGCAGCTCAGAGCGGGCCTCGACGTGAGGACTGAACTTCACACTTTCATCCTTAGAGTGGCGATTTCGAATATTCCATAAGCTGAAGTCACCAAACAGCATTCGGATGTAGCTGTTCTTATCCTCCAGGTGTGGAACGTTTGGATAAAGCCAGCTTCAACATTTTCCATTGACGGTTCCATTCATTCTCCATTTTTCTTTTTTTTTTTTACATATTGGAGTCGAGGTTTTGAGTGAGGGATTTTTTGGTATCTATTTATATCACTCCATAAATGAAAGAAAAAATACCTTCAAGATTAGTCTTAACCGTATATCTATCAACATAACATGTTAAAGTAAATCAGAGTTTGTCAGACCGCTATGTACAAACCTTCAGATTATACATAGGAAGAAAATTGTATAGTTCAGTGCTGCTGAAGTGGAGATTTGTGTTTCAAAGTATAAGAAAAGCTCATTTTGAGAGAACATCCTTTATTGATATGTGTTGTAAAATGCCATACATTTCTGATACAAAATAGTAAATGTGTTTTTTTTTAAAAATAACTTAATCTATTTTTCTTATCCCAGCCCTAACCATTAGTTCATTTTATGTTTGCAAAATAAAAACCTAAAGGTATATTTTGGATGGTTTCCTTCCACTACTCGTAAAGAAGACTTGTTATGGAAGCATAATGGCCCAGTGTTTATGTCTGTATTTTTCCCCTTCGGATTTCTCGAAATAAGATGTGATGTCTAAAGCCTCTACCTCACTGAACTCAATTTGTAGATGACAGTGCCGTGTTTTAGGTGTAAAGAGAAATTCTTACCAGAAATTAGAAAAAAAAACATATTCAGTGCAAGCGTTTGAGTTTTGCAGTGAGGATTTTCACTGACCTCGCTGTGAAGCCAGGTCACTTTTAGGTCCAGTGACATTTCTCATAATCAAGCCATCAGTGTCAGATCTGCTGAGAGCTGCTCCTGGTCCATTTGTTTCCCTTCTGAGATACAGAACTGAGAAATACGTCAAAATAAACCAGGACTGTCCATCAGCTGCGACCCAAAAAGGTCAATTTCTGTTTTATTTTACCGGGCCAGCAGAGTCGTTCAGTGATGCTGCTGTATCTTAAAATATCTTTAAACATGTTCTCTAACGTCAACGAACAAATGATCAATGTTATTAATGTAAAAAAAAAAAATGGTGAACTGTTGTGTTCAGTCAGCACACAGCTTGTATGTGACATATTAATAGTTTCATAACCTTGATGTTATTCGATCACTGGCACCGTTTTTTTATTTTTTATTTTGGAGGGAGCGCAGCTGTTTATCACGCAGCTGCTTCTGCACACCCTGCGTCTCAGACGGCACCATCTCCTGTTCAGCCCTGTGAAATGCAGCTCATGAACTGTGATCCTGTAGATATGCAGCAACAATATAAATTCCAGCACAATAAGCTGATGCAGTTCTTGTTGCTCTGTAGTCTGGTAGTCTGGCATTGCAGCCGATACTTCTGTATCTTTCAGCAGGGTGAACAGACTGTGGCTGGGTGGGTGTCGTCTTTTAGTATCCCTCTGGCTCTGTGCAGACGTCTCACTTCGCCGATGTCTCTGATGCTCCGTCGATGGTACCAGTGATGTTCTGGGTAGTTTGAATCCCCCGCTGTAGAGCCTTCAAGTCTTCCTGGGCTGTGATGAACCATGCCAGTTTGTTTCCAGTCAGGACGCTTTCTAATTCTCACTTACACTTTACACTTAAAAAACAAAATAAAATTGAAATTCACCATCGATTTCAAAGTTTTATTGATGTAGTTTCCCTGAAAGTAACCATGATGACATCATTAGGGTTATTTTCTCATAGATAGCTGCATTCAGCGCCACTACTCCGCACGAAGAGTACATGAGTATTAAATGAGTGGAATTATGCTTTAACAGGTAGGCTATTTACATATGTACATCTTATTGCAAAATGCAATTTATCTTTCTTTTTTTTTTTTATAACTGATGTAAGTTATATGATTATTTGCAGTATGTATACGGTGAGATTTTGGTGTGTGAGAAAACCAGATCCTCACCAGGATTAGTTAGAAACCCCTAAATGAGATCAGCATAAGCAACTGGTTCTTTGGAGGGCATCTGAGGTAGACAAAATAACGTGGACACCTTACAATATCATACAATTCAGCATATCACCGATAAAAGCTTAGCCTTTCTTTATTCTCATCAGAAATCCAACATTAAAAGCTTCACTGAGGCAGAAATAATTCCTGAAAGATTCCCTCGAGACGCGTGCTAGGACATCTACAAATAGCTGGCTTGGAAAAATTATGTTCGCCTGATGTGTTTTATCAGCAAATGTTTAATTTACCACGTTAAAAGATTTTCACCCAAGTTCATAGAAATGAATAATAATAAATAAATAATTAATATTTGATGAGGAACATCAAGCCAAAACCTAATCATGCCAAAGGCACCAAAAAGTCTAAAGCTGGCCCTGGTGATGATGAGTTAGAATCACTGTGATGTGCAGATTACAGGTTACTGTGCTTATTTTTCGATAACCCCTCTGGTTGATTCGCTGTGTGGTGTATGTAATGCAATGCACGTCATGCCTGGTAGTTGAATACCAGACTTACTGACCTTAACTGGTTCTGGTGTTCTGATTCCCTCTAAAAGCAGGAAGAGCCAACAGTTAGAGAACCTTTCAGACATGTTATTATTATAATTACTTTTCTTATTGTTGAAGAGCTGGGGATGAGCTTTTTTCTTTTTTCCTACATCATTTTGATTCAGGGGTCAAGAAGTTGAGAGTGGCTTTTTCAACATTTGCCCTAATTGTAGCTGTCATTATATACTCAGGTTTACTTTCTGTGGTTCGGCTCCAAATGACTTCAGATACAGTTATTATAAAATCTTTGCTCCACTAATGCTTGGCGGTCGTCTCCCTCAGCTAAAGAACCAGTCAACAGACTCAACCATGTTTAGTTCATAAACACAAAGTCTGCTCCCCAGTCGACATGTGTTTCCTCTTACCACCGGGACTTGAGACGGTTCAAAACCGGCATTCGTTCTACGAGATCAATAAGAAATGAAACCTGACTACTTGCTGATACAACCGGCTGTTTGACTCTGCCTTTTCACAGCACTGGGATCAGGCTTTCTGGATCATTTTATAGTTCGGTTATTATTCATGTCACTGTGTCAGACTGTCATCGTGTATTTCTCTAAGAAGCTGTAGATGGAACCGGACAAAGGTAAGTTCATAGTTAATGTCAAGTCTCACTCAGCATTGATTCAGAGACTGTTGGCTCCACTCACTCTGTTGTACTTTCTATCTTTACACAGGCTGCACCCGCCTGCCCACAGCACCCGGTCTCTACATCCAGGATTACCATGACGACAGAGGGGGGATGCAGACCACATGAGAAGGATGGAGGACTACGGGACCAGCTGGAGGGTGGTGGTCACCTTCTTTCAGTGGGCTCAGTAAGTCATCCCCTCATTGACACTATATAAAGCTACAGTTGACGTCACAGACTGTCCGCGGATTAGAGTTATTACAGGAAGAGTATCCCTTTGTTTATTTGAGGTAAACAAATGCAACAACACAACAGGTTGCACAGGTGCGTCCACAGTGATCCAGGAGCTGTTCCTGCGTCGCAGGGCGGGACCACTCTGTGTCTTTTGGTGCTCCTGAAGCAGCTGAGAGTGGACGTCAACCAATCAATCACCTGAGGAAGAGCCAGCACCACCGCAGACCACTGAGCCGCTCTCTGCTTCCAGGCACTAAAGCACTGTGTGAGGAGCCAGTGAGTGCAGCCGCCACCACCACCCTGCCTCTCCGCCTCTCCACCCCGACACCACCCTCTCCAGCCACCAGGCCATAAGGAGAGGAGCACCCAGCCCGACCAGCGCAGAGGACGTTGTTATTGGTTGTGAATGCTGAGTCGGCGTTCTTCACGGAAACATCAGCAAGTTCAGCTCAATTAGGACATTCCTGCTATTATTATTATTATTATTATCAGCATTTTGAAACTTTCCAAAATATTCAACATTTCCTGCAGTTTCCCCCATTTAAAACTCTACATTCTTACAGTTTTCGAGCCTTAATTACTCATTTACACTTTCAGCTAGACACTCCACTCAAACTTGGAAACATTGCACTTCTTGTCGGTGTACAAGGCACCAATTCGTCTGGGGCAGAATGTTGAGAGCTAGAGGGGAGGACTCAGCTGACAGAGCGGGGAGATGAAAAAAAAAAGTCTAAAAACCTTGTCTTCACCTCGCTCTCATTGCCACAGTGTTCACTCGACTGACATATTGTTAACACCAGCTTGTAGAAAAATGTGTGCTATTCGACTCAGGGGACTTTGAAAAGACAGGTGCGCTGACCAACTGCTGCTTTTGACTCGTTCCCACTGTAACATCTCTTCGTCCTTCATTCTCACCTCACTATTACGACTGTTCCTACTCTTCAGACGCGTCTTAAAAAATGTTAAAGCCACCAGTTCCAAACCTTGAAATATGCCACATTTTTCATACATTCTTGACATTATTCAAAGTTTTTCCAGCCAGCATTCACAGCTGCAAGTTCTTCATAACCTGCCGTCTCTAGTTATCATCGGCTTCTTCTGTGCTGGTGGGTTTGGGAGCACACACACACACACACAGGCTGATTTCACCGTGTTGTTCAGAAATCAGATTGTATGAGAGAAAACTGTATTTGAGGGGTCTGGAATATTGTGTTTTTCATTACCTTAGAATGAGCCTTTCATATCTGCAGAGGGAGCCGGTCCTCTTCCGCAGCGTCTGCCACGTGTGTTACTGTATATTGTACGGTGTGTTATGTTCAGCTCCTGAACTGTATAAATCAGTAATTATAAGACGACATTTCTAAAAAAAAAAGTATTATCTAACAATATAATAATAATAATTAATAAAAATTGGACAATGTTTGAAATCTTAAATCAAATAAATATTGAGTTCATTTTGATACAGTGCAGTTGTTTGACTGGTTTGGTGTTGTTAGGTTTACTTTCAATTGGTTGTGGACAAACGGAATCCATTCACCATCAGATAAAGAACATGCAGACATCATCACAGCTGTCAGTTCAAATGGGTCCTACAGCCTTCAGCTAATTCTATATTTTATTAATGCTCCAGTCCACATAAATATAAAAGTAAAATATACCAGCTTTTATAATAATAACCAATTCATAATAATGGATTTAAATATTTATATATTGTTAGCTATAAACAATAAAACTAAGACGCTTTTCTCTTGCATTCTACAATATACTGAACTATCTATACTATCTAAACTTCACCAGACTTTTCCTAAGCATGAGAAAAAAAGAAAAGAAAAAAAATGTAATTTACATTTTTTGTGAACTTCAAGTTATTCAAGTTAAGGACCATTTGGTATCTTTCAGGCTCAATCATAAATTCATCTGATAAAATGATCAACTGCATGTGTATAAGGGCTGTGTGTATATGCATGCGGCTTCACAGAAGTGAAATATGTTTGTCCCTCAAACACACCACAGCCTTTAAAGGTCCGGTGTGGATTATTTTGGGCGATCTATTGGCAGAATGACAGTGAAACAAAAATCTATAGAACTTCACTGAAATGTGCCTAAAATGTGGTAGTACAGGATTAATCCTACTTCCTTTGGTAATGCGCTGAACCTCATGTAGAGATAAAAAGGGTGAAAATGTCCCCATTAGCTTAATAACATGTTGGCTTTAGCATTTAGTTCAAGTAAGCCTGACAACGAACAGCTACGACTGTCAACCAGCTCTCACCAGTGATATAAACAGTATACATACACAA
>OMLP01046967.1:12064-26270 GCA_900302685.1 Spondyliosoma cantharus
AAATATATCTATCTATATAAATATATCTATCTATCTATCTATCTATCTATATCTATATAGATATCTATATCTATCTATATCTATATAGATATCTATATCTATCTATATCTATATAGATATCTATATCTATATATATCTATCTCTATAGATATATCTATCTATCTATATCTATATATATATATAGATGCTGTGGAAGAGGACCGGCTCCCTCATTCTAAGGTAATGAAAACACAATATCCCAGTGTTCCACACTCCTCACATGTCTAAAAAGGATTCATAAATAAAGCAGCAATGAGCACATTTTACAAAAGAAGGTTACATTTTTTTTTTTGTAAATGTTTGACTTTATTTTTTTTTATTTTGCAAGGTTCTTCCTGCATGGGGCAAAACTGTACGTATGGCTGGGCACAGAAAAATCAACAAAGGCAACAATGACTTCTTGGCATTAGTGTGACAGATTCCCACACAGCATGGACACATTCGGGACAAGACAGAGGTGGACTTTCTATTACTCAGCAAATGTGTGATGTCAACCAAAACTAACGGACACAGTGAACAAAGATCAGTTTCCCCATTGAGAGGAGACACCTAACTACAGCGATATGTTAACATCTAATGTGTAATGCACTCTTTCAAAATGCTCCTGCATACCAGTCACTTTCAACACGAAGAGTGTTTGGTGCCACCCAGAACATGGGAGACAGTTTCAGTCGGAATGAAGCCATTAAGAATCACAATGTTTGATGAGAAATTCTTCAGTAACATCTACTGACAATACGTCCTATTAAACACATGTTGTCATGATATAGCACAGAAAAGGACAATCAACGTTTTTTTTTGTTTTTTTTTAATTTCTAGGGATACAAATGTAAACAATATCTAATTTGGCGACCTAAGGATTTCAAATCATTCAGCTGGAATGCAGAATTACAAACAAACTAGTTCCCTTTAATTGTGTTTCGCTATCCCTGAGAACCTTATTCATAATGAAAGAAAACCAAAGTCTTGAATAATAAAACACAAGTTCAGCTACAGATAAGCCTTTAAATATTTATAGTGGCCGAAGCGTGGGAGATGAAAACACACGGCATTAGAAAAAAAAATAAAAAATTGCCACAAAGGTAATGATGCTAGCTTTGAACCAATGATGCCATGCTGCCAGACACGGAAGGGGGGGCCACAGCCTTCACTCACTCAATACTTAATTACTCCATGGATATTTATGAAGTCATTCCTGGGACTTCGACGGCGGGCATGAGAGAGCACAGTCCAAGCTATCTGAAGCCGAGCAGGCTGACACAGAGTGAGCTGCCCAGAGGGCTGTCGTTTTGGCTCGTTGGTGTCGTTCAGTTCAGCAGAATATGGCGGAAACACACACGTGTGAAACACACTGGGTACCCTTAAATAAAAACCCTGAATGCCCAAAGTGTACACCAGAGGCCTACATTATTCCTCCCTGAACGGTGTGTGAGTGCAGAGCGGACTGTGGGATATTGAGTGGAATCCATCCTCAGTGCACGGAGGGAGGATAATAGTCGTGGACATTAGATCATCAACATGCAATATTCAGCCACCGAACTCGAGCATCTCCCATGCTTATGGAGATGAGCCCCGCCTTATTGAAACATTGATGAAATCTCATTCTGAACGGACAACAGAGGAGGTACGAGACACAAAACATCACTACAGCTGTGAATGTGGTTAATATTTGGAAATGTACAAAGCATGAAAAATGTTCAAGGGCAATGCACAAGAATATTTGGCATTTCATCTTCTTGTTTTTCTTCTCCTTCGACTTGCTCTGGTCCACGACATGAGGGAAGTGCAAGGGCACCAGGCTGCTGATTCTCTTCCACTTATTTTTTTTTTATTTTCTATGGTCATATCAGTAAGGCCACAATTTGAAGCAAACAAAAATTAGTCAGTCCTTTCTAAAAGCAAAACTGATCATGAGAGCCCCGAACCATACAGAATATTGAGCCTCTGTCCAGGATCTCATCTTTTTCACATTACTACAGTAGCACTTCACGTTTTACCGTCTTAATCATCCAACTGATCTGTGAGGATAACAACACAATATTCTGGATGGTTCTGGACTGGAGACATGAAGGTTCTGTACAAAAACATTGGATCCAACAGAGCAGGGTTAATGGGGACTTGATTAGGACCCTGTGGAGTGATTGACAGTGCAGCCTCCACTTTGAACCAATGATGCCCACCACCACCCACCACCACGGGTGTCAATCAGTCACACAGACCCCCGCAGGGATAAGCAGGGGTCAGTATTGCATAGATACAGTATAGGGTGTAGCTTCTCACATATGCAGTCACAGTGTTTGGGCAAAGAAAAAGAAAGAACAAATTAATTCATAAAAAAAAATAATAATAATAAAAAAAACAACAAAAACAAAATCACTTTTTTGTTTTTCTGCCCATCAGAACATCCATGAAAAAGACGTCTCAAGTGGTCGGTCTAACTGTGTAGGTTCTCCGTTGGTATTATTACAAACGTGATCACCATGGTGTAAAAAAATAGCCTTTCGCTGAGGTCATCAAGTCTCCCACATCAGTGCTGATAGGGCCCTTGCCAGGGTCAAGGGTCACAGTGCAATGACAAACTGTGCAGTGCATCGCCCCCCCCTCCCTCCATGCATGCCGCCCTCAGAGCTCCTCCTTCCTCTTGCCGACCTTTTCCTGATCACGTCCTCTCAGGCTGCGCATGAAGCCTGTGAAGCCCGCCTCCTGTGGAGAGAGGGACAGTCAGAGTGGGTAGAAGCAAAGTTTCGGTGATCATTTCACTACTTGCAGCAATTTGTCAGACTTGAAACGCCTTCTTCTAATCTAATAGACATCAGAGTCCCGTCATCACACATTATCTCAACCTAGCCTGACAGCGTGGAGATAAGAGCAGTAAACACAGAATACAAACACTATTGCCAAGTTCAAGGTCAATCTTCTTAGCCTTATCCAAAATAATCAAGATGTGCCTCCATTATTCTCTGCTGCCAAAAGTCTAATACTCCACTTGAGGTTGGCTGAGCTGCGTCCATGACCCTGGCCCTTTGCCATAAATAATTCAGTTATTCGGTACAATACTTTTATCAGCTTGTAGTGATCTGTCCACAGGAGAAAAAGTACGTCCGGCAGCTTAGTTTTGTTGGTGTAGCTAGCCGGCTAATTTTGTTTTAGGCTGCAGATGCTGGACACAGCTTAGATACAGACATGTGGTGTGGAGACAAAGACTTTTAAACCCCGCACCGGGATGTTTGTCTGATGCTTCGTCAGTATGTCAGTTTTGCCAGTTTTGCCAGCAGGAATGCAGGCGTTGATCTGCCTACTCCCTTCACTGCAGACACGGCAGAGTTATCTCGGCTGGGTGAGACAATCGGAGGTCGCGATCAGTGTGACTCTGGGGATCAGTGGTGGTGACTACAGCGGTGAGCTGGTAAGCACTTCCTGCCTTGCGGCAACTCTGAGAGGACACTATCTCAAATACAGACACACACAGTAACCCCCACCCACTCTGTCACTCCTGTACTAACTGTAGTGGTATCAACTTCAACAGGTTGTTCTAGAGGCACGTATCTGCAATACAGATACAACACCCTTCATGTTGGATCCTGTAACATCATACATCTCAGGGAGTGCTGCGCGAAAGACGAAGAGCACATTTCCTGTCTAACTTCCGTCTACATTCATCTGCAAAGCCGTAAACAGTGTGAGGCTTTTTAAAATCCTTACCAACTGTGGAAAGACTGGCTTCACACATTTAGAGACTGTCCAGATTTACAGTCAAATGTGTGATATAATTAAGAGGCTCAGTCAGGAGGAGAAAACATTTTAATTCTGAACTCACACACACACACACCAAAGGATAAGGTCTGCTGACTTGCTTATTTTAACTAACAGACTCTACATGATACTAGAAATATTTTCTATGAACAAATTGGTATTTTAATTGGCCTTTGGGGAATCCCTGGCATAAACAGGGAGCTTCTACGTGTAGCGTGAAGTAACACTTACCCCACGATCTCCGGTGTATTTTTCCACAAACTTGCCATAGTTGTAGTAGTTGAATGTCGGGTAGCCCTCCACCCCTTCCTGCTTACAAATGTCGTGGTTCTGTCCTTTTGTACAGTCCACAGCAGCGTACACGATCTGAGGAAAAACACAGCAATCACATTCAATGTGATGTTACATAAATCATTCTGATATACAGATTAACGGGCTGACATTCAGCATTTTCCGATCACTGGTACTGGTGATTTGGTGATCACACTGCTGATAAAATAAAAATGATGCAGCATCCTCTCTCACAATGTCCCGCCCACAACAATATCTGATAACAAACTGCCGGTAAACACTGAATAATCTGGATCTGCAAAGTAACAAGTAACTAAATGTATCAGTTAAATGTTATGTAAAGTACCTCAAAATTGTACTTTAGAGCAGCACTTGAGTAACTTGTACTTTATTTCATCACTGGTTGTTTCGGAATATTGAAACAAAGATTTACATTTTTACTGCAAATGAATACAAATAATACAAATAATGGTTTTCAGTCTCCTTGCTTTTTCTCATTCACGGTATCAGCCCTGAAAAACTTGTATCAGTCGATCCCATAAGTAGATTACGTCAACTATAAACTTCACATGCTGCCACACTGGATGAGACGAGTGAGAGTTGAACAGCAAAACTCTAAAACATCAACGTGTCATTTTCACAGCAACTGAATGTTAAAAATATCAAAGATTTTAACATTTCACATCATCAAACCTCTGACTCACTTTCTAATAAAACGAAGCATTAGCGTCTCAGCATACTTTGCTGCATTTTTTACAGGTTAAAACTCCATGGAAAACTGTACTGTGAAATAATGTGCATTTCCGTGTGTGTTAAGAAAAATTGGTGGTCATTTAAGTTGATAATAAACACAATGCTAGCCATGATGAAGTTTAATAAGGGCACTAACTCGCCCTGCCTGTGGATATGGAAGCTGGCAGGACCTGTAACATCTACCGCCTCCTAAAACATTCTGAAAGCAGGTTTATAGAGGATTCGGCTCATGTTCCATCATTATATGTCCCTGTTTAACTGCTCTGTAACAATGATTTGGATTCACAAGAGGCACTTTTATTGTTTGGTTGCGATCAGTTATTCTTTCACCGTCTCTAAACTATTACACTATATTTTTAGAGCAAATAAACTTTATTATAATTGTAGATCAACACTACAAAAACTGCACACAGGACATTACGAGAGGATGTTATAGAGAACTCAATACTTATCAAGTGTAAAATGGCCATGTATAATGTGTGTGTCGGGCAATAGGCCAGCTCAACACATTCCTCCTTGTCCAAATTTAGACCACTAGAGTCTCTTTCCAGGTAAAAAAAAAAAAAAAAAAAGACAGATGCATTTCTCTTCAGCGCAACCGTTGGGAGCGTGTGTTGCAGGAAACAATCCCACAACAATCACTCTTACATAAAACAACAAGGGAGATTTATGTTGCGAGGCTGTTGCATCGATTAGCGACAAGCCACAGCAATGAGGCGTAAATGCCGCCTCACTGATACATGACTCACTCAGCGTGTCCTTTTGGACAGCTGAAATGTCACCCTCTCTCAGCGTGCTGAGCGCTGCACATTGAACTTGTCGCTATAGAATAATCGCTCCCCGTCCATCTGTCTGCCCGTGCTGGATGCGGAAGGAAAACATATCAGACACTTTCTCTGCGCGTCCAACCGTGAAGCCACGCTCCAAACTTCTTGTCCTAATTACAAAATACAAGTGCCTCCTGTTTTTTTCTTTTCATGCTAACTCACAAAATCAACTGCTGCGAATCTGCATGAGCACCAACATACTGTAACACAAGTACACTGCTGACTTGGTCTGCATCAGCAGCAGAGACATCTGTGAACACAAAGGGAGGTTAAGGAAGAAAGACTATTTTGCCCATCAGTGGGGAAGAGAGCTTATAAAGGAACATTCTTCTTCTATGGTCTGTTAATCAGGTGTCTTAAACTAGGCCTCTATGTACTCCAACAACAAGAGGATTTCTTCGATTGGCTGCAGGCTGTGTGTATTCAGCAGCACTGAGGTGTTTCACCCTTTGAAATAGCAAAATAGTCAACAGAAATTTAGCTGACGATGCTGTCTGAAGACATTCTGTTCCGTTCTTCTAGGTTTCTGGGCAGTTCAGTTCAGTGAGTGTTTTATATTTGACCAGTTCTGAGTTAGGATGCTCTGAGCTCCACAAAGGTACTTTAAGCCGCGGCCGCTGCGACAAGGGACGTAATGTAACTACCGACTCCATCTGACTGCTCATCCCTGTGTGTAATCAATCACAGTTGCTGTGAATTGACAGGAGAAAATGAAGCCATAGAGTCATTGTTCTTCAAAGGTCTGCAGTCAATTCCGTTATTGATCCATTTTCAAATGACAGAGGACCCCATATCATGTCATTGATCCAATCAATTTCTCTGAAATGTTCTGAGGAGCAGCATATTATCCGTTTGCTTGGTTTCAATTCACCAGCATCACACTGAAGAGCAGCAGAGCAGTAATCATTCTGCTCTAGTTCTGTCTTACAACTCTCCTTCTGACATTTTTTTAATTACATACTGTGTGTATATATATATATTCACAACTCTGGTGTTGTTTTTTTCAGTCCATCATTTGTGTTGGTTGTGAAAGCATCACGCGTGCGTGCGTAGAGAAGGTCGAGTTCACGATTCACCTACACGATCTGGTTACTACACTTGTTAAAGCGAGGCCCAAATGGTACCTCACAACCATTTTCCAACTGTTGATTGCTGTTGCTTTCGCCTCTACAAGGCATTTGTCGAACAGGTCGAGGAGGAGGATCTCCCCCGGTATCCTTGATGAAATAGCAGCTTCTATGCTCAGATGAGGGCTTGAAAATTGTTTCTGTTTTTTACTTTTTTACTTTATCGACAGTGGCATGTTGTTGTTTCTTCCTTGTAACAAAAGTATCTGCTAAAATGCCCTTAATGTAAATTTGTGTTAGTGCTAGTTGTATTATGTATAAAATACATAATAGGATAACAGCTACAAACTCCATTTCAATCAGTATATGCTCAACATTAAATTACTTTCATTTATTTCAGGATCAGACTTGCTCATGATATCTGTAGCATTATAGTGGCGGGTCAGTGTATGTCTGTTGAGCAGCACCACGCCTGGTCCTACTGGCCAAATCCTTCAAATAAAAATGCAATTCTCAGATGAAACAGCGTTCTCATTACAGTGGCAACAGAGAGCTTTTGCAAACAGGCAGTTCCGGCCAATGTGCCCCTTTAATGCTGCTATTGATTGGTATTTGGTGAAAAGACAAATGGCTCAGGAGAAACCCTGTACACGTCTCCCGCTGTCATACAGCACAGAATGTGGAGTTTTAATTGTTTGTGTCTTCAAAGCTGGAGCTAAGCTTGTGTTTGTCTTTGGTAAATGAGGCGAGGGCAGCTAATAGACTGTGATCAACACCAGCCGGGTACAATACACTGGGGCTCGGCTTTATAAATAGAGAGGATTGCCAAGTAAACACATGCCCGGTTCTCAGATTTACTCCTGTTCAAATACAACTGCACACCTCCACTGGCCACTGGAGACAACGAGAGGGAACAGATCGTAAACCTCTGCGTTTACATAACCTGCACAGATATGAGGGTCCCCTGCTGTGGCAGCGTGCGGGGGTTTCATCACAGGGATACTGATCCAAACATCACAGGTGAATGGTGAAGCTGTGCCAAAGTGCCTTAAGCTGTTGTGGTCGCTAGAAATTGGATCTAAAAAAAAACATTTCTGACCACTCTTAAAGTCCTCAGTTTTCTCTTAAAATACTATGTCGATATTTTTTTCCATTAGTCGGACAAGGTCTCAACAGTTTGTGTTTCTTGGTGGCCATTATCAGATCATTACGTCCATTAGGTCAGCTTATGTTTGACTGATCATTGTCTCAGTCTGAATCAAACATTTTTTAAAGTCTTGGTACAACTATTACTTCTTTACAAGATTAAAAATGATCTTTTACAACACATTGCGTTACTGCCACTGGTGTATTTCAGTCTTTACTTGCAGGGTAAAGGAATCAACAAAGGCGTGTCTGAGTTCTTGAAGTAGCAGCTGAAGGGAAATACTCACAGAAGTGTACAAAAACATTTTAAAGTTCATCTGAAGAGGTTTTATGTCATCGACAAATGTTACAAAGGATTGCCTCAGAAAATTGATGAAAAGGTTGTTGAGGACACGTCACAGTTTCGTACCATCTGACAGTGATTTAAAAAAAATTCCAAAGTCATGAGAGAGCAACATTGCCTCAGCACAATTGGAACAACGTGAGCTCTAAGCACCTCGATGAGACTTTCAAATCGAAAATCAACAATATGATGTTTTTTCAAGGTCAGCGTTACTTAGACCTGATAAATCGTGGCTGAGCACTGCCAGACACGCGCCCAAGTTTTTTTTAGTTTGCGTGTGTGTGTAAGAGAGTGAGTCACACAATTACAGAGGTTTGGAAATACTGAGCCCTGCAGTCAGAGGGTATTAACAGGAGGAGCAGGAGTGGGAGTATGTCAGGACACGGGTCCTGAGGGAAAAGGAATGAGAGGGGAGTAGAAATGATGGAGGACGAGGAGGAGCGTGTCCTGTTGTGATTGCATGAACCTCCAATAACCCCAAATCTCCTTGTGGGCCGAAGATTTGATGAGACCGCGTGGGCTTCGGCGAAGTGGTCAAAGTCCTAACTGACGCACGGAGACAAATATCATGAATGACGTGGACGGAGTTGTACATTTTGAGTTGGTAGTTTTTCAGGATACCAGTGTTTGCCGGTCTTATCAGACATTTTGAGCATGTCACAGCTGCTTATTTTTGAAAAAAACTAAACAAAAGAAAAACAACTCTCATCTGACACAGCAAAGTCCAAAAATAGAAGAAATAATTAAAAAATGTCACAACATTTGACCATTTCTATCAGATTCACATAATGTGCAGTCCATATTGTAGATGATGAAAACACAATGACCTCAGGTTTCAAGATGCTCTGATATTATTTTTCTACGTTGCTTGTTTATTGTCTTACCCAGAGTAATGTGAGATGATGGTGAAATCAAATTCCCCTCTATGAGCCCAGTGCCATGCTGTGTTTAGCTCGGCTGGGCGCACTACTTTAACTGACTGTAAAGCCGAGAAAATTGACGGCTAATTTTTTAAGCAAGTTTTCTTCACACAGCGCCTCACATGTGTATGTATCTCTAACAGTGAGCTGTTCTTAAATGTCTGACTTTTCATTTCATAATCTGTTAACAACCGACAGCTACTGTGCACAGCTGGATTCATGCAGCATCTCAGACAAAAAAATCTGGACGGATAGGACCACTAAACGCTCCGGCTGGTGTGTGAGGTGCTGCGAGTCGGGCGGTGCTTCTTTCGTCTGTTTTTAACATGCTGGCCTGGTTACAAATGTTAAATGCTAAACAGTCCCATAATATTTTTCTAAAACATTTGAGGTGAGAAAAAGGCGACACGTTGACAGAATCTTGATTTGTATTTGATCAGCACTGCCTGGTTCCTGATTTTCATGAGCCTGGCGCGTTGGGCCGAACACTCATTAACTTCATGGCGAGGCTGAGACGCGATTGTGCAATTCAGACACATCAACTGGTCCATCAACTCGCTGTGCCGTACCCACCATGCACCACAAAACATCCGTCAATGGATCCAGTGTCCCTGCATCTTTATGCGTGCGTCTGTCTGTATCTGAAGAAAACCTTCATACTTTTGGATCCATTCATGATTATTCTACATGACAGACTTTTACGTAAGTCTGGTGTAGCAGAGGCACAACAAACTGTTCTGTTATCGTGATCTGGGGCCTGCCACTATGGACATAAGTTATATTACAGTGCAGTGTTTCTACCCTGTGTTCTGCTTCAATCTTATGCACCTTGTTTGTGTTGTTGGCTATTTACAGCCTTTTTTATAGTTCACTTCATTTGATTTGATGTTGCTTCTCCCATGT
This sequence comes from Spondyliosoma cantharus, assembly GCA_900302685.1. NCBI lineage: Eukaryota > Metazoa > Chordata > Actinopteri > Spariformes > Sparidae > Spondyliosoma > Spondyliosoma cantharus. The sequence goes on from OMLP01046967.1 coordinate 22,107, forward strand.
TGGAATACATTTCTGTTTTCGGATTTCTGTCTTTGTCTCACTTTTGTTTTGTGTACTTTTGGATAAATGTGTTGTTGACAAGTATGTAGGTTGCTCAAGACAGAATACAACATTACCAAAAACCTGCAAACTAAAAAAGACAATGACTGAATAAGACAGCTCAGAATGGCTGGAAAAGATGATATTTTCTTTTTTAAAAAAGATACAATATGGCAACGTAACAACGTTAAGATTTTTGTCTGCCCTTGGTCTTTTCCTACAGTATGCACCAGTTGATCCACAGGTGCAAAAGTTTAAATCTTTAAAGATAAAATATCTAACATTTCTGTCTAAAACTGTCAATTGATGTTAAAAAAACCCCCAAAAATCTGTAATAATATTCAATTGCACTCCCTGACTTTTTGTTTGCAGTTTTGGCACAAACCTCTCGGGTGGGCGGGCCTTTTCAGCAGAGCGTTGTCGTCGTCGTCGTCATCTTCTTCTCTCCATTTTAAAGCCAGGATGGTTAGTGCCAGCTACCTACACATAGGTACTGAGCTGTGTCAGTCAAAAACAAATTAGCCAATGGGGACGCTCTGCTGAAAAGGCCCGCCCACGCGAGAGGTTTGTGCCAAAATTGCAAAAAAAAGTCAGGGAGCGTAAACGAGACAGAGCTGCAGAGAGGCCGCAAAGCTGAGAGTCGGCGCAAAAGTCTGTGCGGAGAGAAACAGGCAGAGGGAACCGTAAACAAAATAATGCATTATTAGAAGAGTAAAAGTCCAATACTATACACTATTTGACAAATGAAGTTTTATTTTTGAAATTAGTTTCATGTTCTCTCAAATTCCTATTTTTGTTTGACATTTAAGAAGTTTTGATTGTTTCTTTTAGCATAAATCCAATTCCATATTCTTCCAGTATTTCCGCGCTAAGCTAGGCTAAACATATCCCAGCCCAAACATTATGCTAGACGCAGAGATGAAATCAATATTGAGCGCCTCTTCTAATTGCGCTCCCTTGCATAAAACCAGTGTTGTTACTTCAGGAGTCATCTTGAGCTTGAGGGATCCTCGTCACACCACTACTGCTCGGTGTAAATGTGTGCATGCTGCTGAATGTGTGAGCGAGCAACACTAACCTTGCGGTCCTCTTTGAAGAGCTCTGCCGCTGTTGTGAAGTGGGGAACGGAGCTTTTACAGTGAGGACACCCTGCAAGAGAAGAACACACAGATGGGACATTATTACACCATAAACATCTTGCTCCACGTCCTGAACAGCACCATATACAGGTACTAAGACGCAGACATTCCCAAATACAAACAGATTCACTTCCATACATCATTTACGCTCTCTGACATGTTCATAAAGCATGCGGCCTCTTCACAATCCTGCAGGTATTTAGAGGTTTACGCCACATTAGGGATGCTTCACTTGCATGTTAGGGGAGACTGTAAATTTCTTTATTGCCGTCATAAACACAAGCTCCCCCGACCCTCGCGGCTCCATCAGCCATCCATATATAGAGAAGTCAATACTCGCACAAACGCACCACAAGGTACCACGACTAGAGATCACATACACAGACAGCAGGTTCACTTCTAGTAGGCGGAGGCAAGATGATTCAACTGTACATGAGAAGTTGCCTGATGACTCTGTGAGGAGAGACATTTCCCGAGTTGAGCTATGTTGAAATAAAAAGGCGCTCACATACTGCAGGGCAGCACTGTCCCTTATTTAATGCACCAAAGTCGTCTGAGCAACACAACTCTTTATCAGAGTCAGACATGTCAGATGAAGACTGCTGTTGCTGGAAACGTCATTATTTTCTGCATTAAAACGATTGGATATCGGAGCCCTGCAGTGTGCGACCTGTGTTTTTGTTTCAAGTTTTGCTCACTTTCCAACACAGCACCACCCTTCTTGGTTTGGATGTGCGTGTACAGCAATGTTTTTGTTTTTTTCTAGCTACAGCTTGCACAGATTAGAAGGTTGCGCTGTTGCACTGCACTTGCAATCGAGTGCAATAACTGTGATGACGCCTTTGAATCTCCGTTGAATTTTGACTTCCAACAGATTTCTGTAATGTCAAGTACCCCTTTTTTCCTGTTCATTACAATCAAGCTGTTGTTGTTGCTGCTGCTGCTGCTGCGAATGGAAAAAGGTAAGAGGACCTCTGTTGTGCTGACGAATAGAAGACATAAAAAAAAAATCAGCTTGGCAGTGGGTGACTGGATAAACTCTTTCATGCAGAAGGTAAGGGTTATTTGAGGGAGCATGCTTGTATGGGCAGATTGTTTAGTGTGTGGATAGCCAAACATTATAATGTGGATTTTGAACATGTCATTTTAAAACTGTGGGCATTAACCTGCAGCCTCCGCTCATTAGTTTCAGGCTTTTTAGCATAACACATTATTAAAGCTACAATATATCTTGTAAATGCAAGTTTAATCAAAATGTATGAAACAAAATATATTCAGCCACCCATTGTCGACACCGGCCCTGTAATCATCGACATCACCTGATTTGTTTTTGTAATTAAGAGCATCAACACAACGCTCTGTAAAAGGATTTCAAAGGCTACAAGATCGCTGGCTGATGGCGGCCACAGTAATGATTACAGATTTTTACGGTTGCGCACATGCCGACAAGCATCCCAAACACACGATAACTCTACCTTCAAATTAATTATACACCAACTCGGGTGCCGTTCATTTGCCTTCCTTTTTAGAGTTGCCTCCCTGAGTCCGCATTCAGCAGTGCTCAGAAATCCATTTCCTGCTGAAGTACCCTTTTAGCTGCAACAATAAGTGGCCTTTAAAGGTTCTTTCGCAATTCTGACACTGGTTTATCAAAAACACAGCAGTGTGACTTCTGCCACGTTCTGCCCTCACAAGAAGAGAGCAGGTGGGGTCACTGTATCAGCTCAAAGATTTTCTAACAGTGGAAATTTGAGCAGATAAATGAGGGTAGGGGGTAGGTAGTGTCACACAGCACTCTAAGTACCAGATATTTCAGATTTCACTTCTTACAAATCTGCTTAAAAAGCAGCTAAAAAGGCAGGTATGCAGTTGATAATGAGACCGGCACTATCATTTATTCTTCTGCACAGACATCTTCAAGAGCCCCTTTCAGAGTTACTGAGAGAGACGGACAGGAAAGTGGAGAGAAAAGAAGACGGATGAATACAAGACTGTCAGAAGCAGATGTACTTTAACAGCTTTGAATCTTCTGTCTTTTCATCATCACTTATAATAACTGCGCACATACAGAAGTTAGCAAATCAATACAGAAACAGCTTAACATAAAACACAACAAAGTGTTTCCTTGGGAACTGAGCATCACGTAACACTATTTATCCTGACAGCTACAACTTGATTACTTTTATAAAAATATATATTTTTCCTCCTCCTGTAGCGCTGTTGATCCATCTAGACTCGTTTGGTGTGTGTTGTTGAGTTTTGGAGATATCGGCTGCAGAGTCTGCCTTCTCTTGCATACAATGGAACTAGGTGACACTCAAAATATCAGCAAAGTCTCTTTTCCAGATTCTTCGATGTGACCAGTTTCACGTGGTAACTATTTTCTTTTTACCAAACGAAGTGCAGAAACGAGCGAGCATCTGATGACTCAGTTAAGGTTTACATCCTGCTGTCTTGAGCACGAGCCTTTTGTGGATGCACATATCCTTCTACACAGTGAGAAGCAGTTGTTTGGTCAAAAGAAAAGAGTTCCTGCATAAACCGCTCACAACGAGGTCTGTAGGTTGTCTTAAGTGACTGGGTCATAATTTCTAGAAGGAAACATTGCTGATGAGTTTTTCAAAAGTAATTTTTGGGCGCATGGAGCGCCACAAGCCCAGTGCCATGTAGTTCCATTACACTGAGGAGAACGCAGACATATCTGTGGTCGATCTCTCTAAAACTCTGCAACTCACACAAAACTATATAGACAGATAAACAGCACTACAGCTTAAGCCCTATTCGCACGGGACTAGTATTACCTGGGGACCTCAAGTGATTTAGAAATGATCCCACCACGTCTGTGTTTTGTGCGGCGCATTCGCACGGGATAAGTGAAGTCTGTGTTTTAACTCGAATTCACTGACATTATGCCCCTGATAATAATTTTAATGGAAACTCACCCCATAAGAAACTGAAAAGTATTCCTGCAGACTTCATTCCCTCC
>OMLP01046978.1:0-13392 GCA_900302685.1 Spondyliosoma cantharus
CACACCAGATACTGACTGGTTTTCTGACCCCCCAGTCCCCCCATATTCATGCTGTCTAATCAGCATCTTGATTTGCCACACCTGTTAGGTGAAATGGATTATCTCGGCAAAGGAGAAGTGTTCGCTAACAGATTTAGACAGATTTGTGAACAATATTTGAGAGAAATGGATCTTTTGTGTATATAGAAAAAGTTTTAGATCTTTCAGTTCAGCTCATGAAAATATCCTTTCTTAAATAATGTTTGCAGATGATACAACTCTAGTTCTCTCTCATTCAAATTTCAGTTCACTGATTAAGGATGCTAATGTTGGTTTAACTGCCTACGCTACATGGTTCAGATTAAATAAATTATCTTTGAATATAAAAAAATCTAACTTTATCATTTTCAGTGGCAAAAAATCATACTCAAAAAGATTTATCTAAAATTACAATTGAGTCTGTTGAGATGCCTCAAGTGTCATCTACAAGATTCCTGGGAATTATTGTTGATGAAAATTTGAGTTGGAGAGAACAAACTGACTGGGTTAGCAGAAAAATAAATAAATATATTGGTATAATAAGGAGGGTCAGTCATCTTGTCACCACAAACTGTCTCCTTACTCTCTATTACAGTTTAATTTATCCCTATCATTCATATTGTAAAATAGTTTGGGCGAGTACTTTTCCTACTACTCTCTACAAAATCTTGGTCCTCCAGAAACGTTTTGTTAGAATTGCAACTCGATCAGAGTCACACATCTCATCTGCTCCTTTATTTCAAAAACTACAAATTCTTACTATTTAGGACAACACTATTTCTCAAATATGTGTTTTTATTTATAAGATTACATTCAAGTGAAGGGAATATTCCTGAGCGGTCCAAGACTTACTTTAAAGCAAATTCACAGGTCCATTCCTACTCAACTCGTCAATCTTCAGATCTTCATCCTCCTAAATTTCTTACTTGCAGAGGTCAATTTTCAATAAGATTTATGGCTTTTCCCATCTGGCAAAAAACTGTTCCTCTATAAAATGCTACAAAAGATACTTAAAAGATAATTTAACTGTTGTCTTGTAATTGCTTTTTTTTCCTGTATTGTTGTCCATGTCTCCATGTTTTATTTTTATTCACATATGCTCAAGGAATTAAAAATTAAACACACACACACACACATTACACACTCACATTTTTTGCTTTCATATTGATGTTATTATTTTGTTGTTATTATATATAATTTGTTACTATTGTTGTTATTATATATGATTTGTTACTATTAGCTTGTTATCACTTTTATGTAGTCATATGATCTTTTGTATGTACATTTTGTGTTTTCTTATAACACTGTGAAATTTTAACATTGTTTAGGTGGAAATAAGCCCACTGGGTTTTCTGCCTCTCCCTGCACTGTATGTTATTTGTATTCTTTGTCATTCTTTCTTTAGTTTTTTAAATTGTGCAAAACAAATAAAAGTAAATAAAAGTAAATAAAGCTGTATTGATAACCGGCTCTCTCCAGTTGCACAGAAATACTCATATACGGTTTTATTGCAGGGTACAGAGCCTCACTATTGTGCTTTGACATTTCCTTCACTATAAAAAGCCTCGAGGCAACAGACACAGGTGTGTTGTAATGTTGCCATTTATCACATTTTCTGCTTCGTAAACAAAATTTTTAAATGATTGGTTTCAAATGGCATGCCCAGCAGCCTGGGAGCTAAATATTCAGAACAGAGGCCTAAGGTGATTGATCGGTTTATGGAGAGCAGCAGCAAACCTGCATTAATACAGCTGTGTATCTGAGTGTATCTCTGTAGCGTCTGTGTATGCCTGCGTGTGTGTGTGTGTGTGTGTGCGTGTGTGCGTGTGTGCGTCTCTTTAGATGACTGTGGATAGCCAGCATGACAGTGCATACCTTCCACTCCCAGTTCTGTCTTGCATTTCAACACTATATCGAGGATGACCAACCACTGTGCCTGAAGGCCCAGGGGTCCATCGAATGAAAACCAGGACCATGGGCCAATTCCTGCTATAAAACCTGCCTGTCTGCGTATATCATGTTTCTTTTTTAAAGAAGGTAAGGCGAATCATTTAGACATTTCTGATTTCATGGATCCAGATGCTGATCTTGCAAGTTTGAAAAATATTTCAAAAAATTTGACATCTTCTCTGGTATACTTAAGTCATAATTATTAAAAAAAACAGAAGTCATAATGACACCATAAGGCGTCCATTTTTTTTCCTTTTGTGAATCCACATTCTGAGCCTTTGTTGGTTTGATTGATTGATTGATTGATTTCATTATTGTGTCATGGGCTTCCAAGACACCATTATCAGAAAAGGAGACAAACAGACCAGAAACCAGAACAGCAACATACAGACTACAGAAAGCACAACAAATAAACTTGACGTCTTCGCCAAGCTTTAGAAACAAAAGTAGCTTACACATAAGCATTAGAATTAAACAACCATTCGCTTATTCTGTCATCATCTGACATTTCATTCTGAGCAGCAATTCTTATCTCATCATGATAAAGACAATATATAGGACAATGCATTCATTCTCAACTTCTCCTAATTCAAATAATTCACAGAACCTTTTGTCCTCCTGGATATTTTAAATCTGCTGATTTCAACAGCCAGAGGAAGGATTGGGCAATAAGCTGCCAATTGGCCATCCTTTTTGCGGCTAGGTCCGTGGATTTAGACAGAAGGCGGTAAATTGGGGGTCTGTTTTGGTCTGCCAATTTGAATGGAGGGTACACTTATTTCCACCTCCATTGCTATCTAAATCCAAGACGTCAGTATGCCAGCAATTGCGTGAGATTGGCAGAGGTGTTGATTGACGTGCACTGTTGTGCGACCCACAGGAGTTTTAAAACCAGGAAACAGCTGATCACAGCAGTCAGTCCATCACTTCATCCACGGACGTCAATATGAGCAACTGGAAAGCCGCTGAGATCCAGGAGATGCTAGAGTCTCCTCGATCTCTGTAGCTGACAGCCAGCTGAGCTGTTGGTTGTGCTAGCTGTCCGCTAACTGTGAAGCAGCCGGAAAACTACAAACGGTCGTTACTTTCAAAGTAAAAGCCCCCCACCCCAGTTCTAAACTCCAATGGGGTGCAATGTAAAGCTCTTATTTTGAAGACAAACTCGTTGTCAATGTTCACTGCCCAACTTGCCGGCTTTACATTGGAGCAAATGTGCCGCCTTCTCTATGCAAAACGGGCTAGAGAAAGAGAAAGAGAAAGAGAGAAAGAGAGAGAGATAGAGAGAGAGAGGCAAGGTGGCCATCATGATCTTGAGAGTGATAATGTGTTCAAAATGGTAGACGTTCCTATCAGCCACCTACAATGCAGTACTTAGTTCCCTCTCCAGAATGCTTTACAATCATTCACACCTGGGCTCACCTAGCCTTAGCAACCCATATGAATGCCAGTTGGATCAACGACCCACAAGTGGCCCTAATGACTCTGAAACTCAGAGCTCACGCATGTCCTTAACGACTCTGTGAGGTAACTCCCACACAGAGTTTCAAGCCTTCAACTCCCCTCCAGTTAGTTAGACCTCAAGAAGCCTTTTGGATGAGAGGTGAAATGTCTTCAAGAAACTGAAACAAGTCCAGTTGCCTACGATATAGCACTAAGAATTACCATGATTCTTGATGACTGAGAACCTTCAGCAACATCTGTACAAGGTGACTTTTTAGTATTTAGGCTTGAAATACTTGAAAAAACGTTGTTACCTGTAAAACAAGTTTATCATTAATTTCTTTACTAAGGTGTATCTAACCACTGTTGGGCCAATGTTTCCTTCAAAATGCCCTTACTCTTGATGTCAAGAGTGACTTCTCCCACGATGAATCTCCAACTGCGCAGATCCTCCACTGCTCATGCTGTTTTACATGACGGTGCCTGTTTGTAGGAAAACATGTACTCTGGTTAGCAGAATCTGAAAGCTTATTCCATTCTCCTTCAGTGTCTTCTGAACAGGTGTATTTTCCTTCCTTGTTTGGTGCATCTGTTGCATAATCATGGTGAAAATATACCAGTTTGTTTTGGACATGTAGCTCCTTCTTCCAAACAGTATAAAGTATCTTCTCTCTAATTGAAAACTGGAGACACCAGATCACCATAGAGCGTGGTGGGTTTGCTTGCAGATGGTATGGTTCCAGAGTATGGTTGACGCGCTCGATCCCCAGGTGACTGTCCAGGGCAAGATCGTCTCCTAATTCTGTCTATCAGGTTTTTAATGAAGTACACAACAGAGGTTCCCTCAGCGTTCTCAGGTACACCAAACTGTATATCCTTATTTTGCGGCAGCTGGGGCGGACCTTTACGTCAGACAATTTCTCCTGTAATGTCCGTTGATCACGAAACAGCTGAGTAAGGTCATCCTTAACTCCAATGTCCCATCCCATATGGACCGTGTTTTCCTCTTCATTGCTCCTTCTATCTGGCATGTCATATCTAGTATTATTCCGGTCTATTTCTGCCGTGAATTGGTCCGTTTGCCTTTTAATATCCTCACAAAAACCTGTGTGGAAGTCTGAGAGATCTTTTTTCAGTTTGGTCTGAGGTGCTGCTAGCCTTGGTGTCACAACTTCACTCATAACTGTAAGTCTACAGTTTGGTTTTCTCTTCGACCGCCATCTTGTCCTGTTCCTTTCTCAATTTGTCATTTGTTCCATAACGCATAAACGCTTTCCTTGCTTTTATCCCTGTTCAATATTATGTTGATGTATATCAGCTTAAATGAACAAAAATGCTCAAATGAAGAAAATGTATAGGCTGGTACTGGTGGTCTGTTACTAAACAGTCACGCCAGAAATCCCAATAATTTCAAAGTTTTTAATGTTAAAATTTTTAATTATTCATCCGTTGTTCTCTCTCTTCACCAGCTCTGCCCCCACTCAGCTCCCCACAGCAGCGACGCAAGGTCCTGCTTGAACCCCAGCTCAGTTCAACACAAACAACAACCAAAAAAAAAAGGATGGGGGGGTTCAAGAGTTAAAGGTCAGCATGTGTTTGTGTGTATGTGTGTGTGTGCTTGTCTGAGTGTGTGTGTAACCTCAGCAACGAAGACAATTATGAGGAGGTCTTGCCATTGCGGGGCAGTCAGGCTGTAGAACAGAGAGCTTAGTGTGTTGACCAGGTAGCTCTGCATCTCACGCTTCACTGTAGGAATGCCAATCACAATGGACACTGAGGAAAGACACACACACACACACACACACACACACACACACACACACACACACACATGATAAAGAAAACAGAGTGGTTAATAGTGTTCTGCATGCTTTCCTTTGGCAAAGATAAGACTGGCATCTGCTCATTTGATGTGTTCTTAGGAAACTGTGCGCTATTTGTCCCTCTACTGACAAATATTCAGACAGCTACAACTTGGTTTGGAAATGAAATCTTGAATCCTTCAAATGAAGCTGACACAAAAAGAGTCAAAAGTTGTTTTTTTTTATCATGGTATAATAGCAAGGGTATGGGTTTATGTAAGGCTGTGTCACATACCTCCATGGCGGCCCTTTCCTAGGACTACATTAGGTAGGAGACTGCCGGGATGTTGTCTGAGGTGGGGCATGTAGAAGTAAATGTTGGGCAGGAGGAACAACTGTCGGTCTGAACCACCTGGCTGCTGTATTGTTTCTGTTCATAGGAGGGAATGGGGAGAGGGAAAGAGTTCACAATCTATATATAAGAGGCAAGAACATGGTACCCCAAAATTTGGGGATTAAGGCATCGACCATGAACTGCAACATTTCATGCGTCTTTCTCTCTTTCTCTCCTTAATCGCCTGTTGTCTCTCCGCAGTCTGCAGTTAAGGCTTTAAATGCCCCAAAATACTACAATGTGCAACAAAAGCACAAAGGCACTAAAGCACTAAATAGGACCTGTGAACAAGGCCAGAAAAACGGAAACCTCAAATCTTCAGCTTCAGTGCATGTCAACGGATTTTCTGGCAATCTGCACCGCTCAGGTGGGCCTACAATATAACTTAATCTTATCTTGTAGAGGAGTCCTGAGACGCTGCAAAGTCCCATTTCTAATAAGTAAACAACAAGGTATCGGATTGTCACCAATCAAGCATTTAACGCAGTAATGGAAACAATTCTGATTTTGGTATTTTTTTGTATCAGTTCAAAGCTTCTCATCACAAAGAACAGGCATTCCATCTGGGGTGCTTCAAGGATCTGTCCTGGTATGGTGGTGTCTGACAATTCTTTATAGTTGTTAACTTTTGCCCATTAACAGAGTAAAGCAGCCATGCCTGTGATGAAATAAACTGATTTAATAGTAAGTGCCACATCATTAGCAGTGCTATGTACCAGAAGCTGAAGTATAATGTATAGTCTTGACTGGTGAACAGTTAGCATCATATGGTATGTAACAGAAACTTTGAATTTTTAAACTGCCTCCTGCAGACCACTGCCTGCGACATACGTTAAACTTTAGGTTGAAACATGACCTGTGGAGGTGGTGTTGGTGGTGGTGTTACTGGTCCGATGTGTGATGTTGGCAGCTTTAGAGATGTTCTTCAGCTGTTCCAGGATGCAGCTGAGATCCCTGCTAACCTGCCCTCCCAGTTCCTCAGCTACTAACAGACGCTCGTGCAGAGTCTGCAGGTCTGGCAATACTGTGGAACCTGGAGACAGTGAAACAAACACAGAAAAGTTTGAGTTGATTTGATTTCATTAAAGGTACTTATTGTGTATATAGCTATAGTTGTATTGCTTTGGTTTCATTAAAGCTGAAGCTCAGCAACTAACCATGTAAGTGAAAACAGACTTCTTTGCGAGGTCTTTCAAATTGTAGCTCAGGTGAGTCTACATTTTTTTTCTGTTAGAGCACATGCATTTTCTATACAGTGGTGCTTGAAAGTTTGTGAACCCTTTAGATTTTCTATATTTCTACATAGATATGACCTAAAACAACATCAGATTTTCATGCAAGTAGTAAAAGTAGATAAAGAGAACCCAATTAAACAAAATGAGACAAAAATATTATACTTGGTCATTTATTTATTGAGGAAAATTATCCAATATTACATATCTGGGAGTGGCAAAAGTATGTGAACCTTTGTTTCAGTATCTGGTGTGACCCCGCCTTGTGCAGCAATAACTGCAACTAAACGTTTGTGGTAACTGTTGATTAGTCCTGCACATTGGCTTGGAGGAATTTTATCCCATTCCTCTGTACAGAAAAGCTTCAACTCTAGGATGTTGGTGGGTTTCCAACATGAACTGCTCGCTTCAGGTCCTTCCACAACATTTCGATTGGATTAAGGTCAGGACTTTGATTTGGCCATTGCAAAACATTAACTTTATTCTTCTTCAACCATTCTTTGGTAGAACGACTTGTGTGTTTAGGGTTGTTGTCTTGCTGCATGACCAACATTCTCTTGAGATTCAGTACATGGACAGATGTCCTGACATTTTTCTTTAGAATTTGCTGGTATAATTCAGAATTCATTGTTCCATCAATGATGGCAAGCCGTCCTGGCCCAGATGCAGCAAAACAGGTCCAAACCATGATATTACCACCACCATGTTTCACAGATAGGGTAAGGTTCTTATACTGGAATGCAGTGTTTTCCTTTCTCCACACCAAAAGCTTTTCATTTAAACCAAAAAGTTCTATTTTGGTCTCATCCGTCCACAAAATATTTTTCCAATAGCCTTCTGGCTTGTCCTCGTGATCTTTAGCAAGGCTCCTTTTGGAGAGCAGTGGCATTCTTCTTGCAAAACTGCCATGCACACCATTGTTGTTCAGTGTTCTCCTGACAGTGAACATTAATATTAGCCAATGTGATAGAGACCTTTAGTTGCTTAGATGTTACCCTGGGGTCCTTTGTGACCTCGCTGACGATTATACGTCTTGCTATTTGGAGAGATCTTTGTTGGTCAACCACTCCTGGGGAGGATAACAATGGTGTTGAATTACCCTCTTTTGTACACAATCTGTCTGACTGTGGATTGGTGGAATCAAAACTCTTTAGAGATGGTTTTGTAACAGTGCTTCAACTTAAAGGTTCTATATTGTAGAAAGTGAGAAAAAGTTGCTATATGATTACAGTGAAATTTTCAAAACGCTTATTCCAGAGAAATGCACATAGCTCAGAAACCGTGACTTTAAATGAGTCCTCCATAAGGTTGTGATTTCACGGTTGCAACATGAACGTCACCAACCACTGACAGGTGCTAGTTAGCTCAGTAACCCATGCAGCTAAGTGGGGTGAGTGTAGTTGTTTACACCACTAGCTCAGAAGGAGGAGGTTTTGAAGAACCAGGACTTCACTAAAGTGAAAGAACACATGTTCAGGCAGGGAAAGGAGAGGAGTGAAGTGGCAGAGGAGGGAATATTCCATTACTGGCTCAATCTAACAACTATTATAGTGTTTTTCCATGACATCTGACTGGTTGGGCTCTACTCAGTTTGTCTCCACAATCAGCACAGTGTGGCAGGCTACCTGCTTGATGGTGGGTCTTAAACTGGTGATGCTTTTGTCCTGTGTATAATGGACAAAGGAGGGGTTGAAAAGTCCGCTAACAAAGCTCTGCTCTGTTTCATTTCGTATAAATTCTTCACAATAAAAATTCTCCTTTATTTATTTACTCTGCAGGTTGCAGGCGACTAGAGACCCTGCTAGTCAAACAGTTAGTGCTGATATGGTGTCTACTAGCCTAATTAATATGGCTAGGGATATAGTGTAGAATATCAGACGGATAGCTTAGTTTATTACATCAAGGCAGTTACCTTCCCTCACCACTCTTTGATTGAATCATCCTCGAAATGTGTAAATCACAATGATTGAATTTCGATCTCCACCTCTGACAGTGGGGAAATGTCTCATCAAGCACCTTACATAGTCTTACATAATAAAATACCGAAGCCAGTCACTACTGCATCCCGTCATCCCTACCTGCATAGGCAGCCAAAACATACTACTACTAAAATGTACCTTGTTCCAATTATAAATTATCTACCTTGAACTCCACTGAACGGCCTGTCACTGGAAACTGCTGCTCCAATGAGCTTAAAACCCTCAAATTTGGCTTCATTAATATTAGATCCACCAAAGCCTTACTGAGTTATGATTGGCTTACGTGAAACATAGCTGAAACCTGAACACTTTTCTACCATTACATGAAGCCTCCCCTCCTGACTATAACTACACCCATGTTGCTTGGGCCTCTAAACAAGGGGGAGGTGCTGCTCTTATCTACAAATCTATTTTGAGTTTAACCTCCAACCAGGATGTTAAATTTACTTAATCTGAGGCTCTGTTTTTAAAACCATCTTCATCAAGTACGACTGACGTTGTCCAGTGAACAGGCTTTCACCTTGAAGTGCAATAACCCCCTCACTACCACCCCTCACACACCTCATTTACATACTCACTTGTGTACATATTACCTTCCTACTTTAATCTTGTGTCTATTTATCTTGTTGTATATATTTGACTATTTTTATCAATTTTTTATACTCGTTTTTTATTTGATATTTGTCAAACTAAGAGCTGCCATCTATGTTTTGTTGTTTATGAAACAATGACAATAAACATCTATTCTATTCTATTATCGGGAATTTCAATATCCACTCAAATAAGTCTTCTGACCCTCTAAACCTTTTGTAGTAAAGCTTTTCTGGCACTTCTTGATATTTCTGGCTTCATTCAGCTTGTTCATGAACCCACTCATTCCAGTAGCAACACTCGACTTGATTCTTTGCCATGGATTAGATGTGTCAGCCCTGAATGTCATTAGCGTCATTAGCTTGTACCGATGACACACATGTTATTACTCGTTGTCATATCAGCCTGGCAATCACAGTGATTGTCAGTGAAAAATTGCCTGGGGTCTTGGCTCCTTTTGCAACTGTGACAGTACCTGTGGAAAAATGTCACTAATGAAGTCAACTCAATACTTTTTTCTCTCCTTGATTCTGTGGCACCTGTCTTTACCAAGACAAGACCACCAAATAAATCCATTCCCTAGTTTACTGATGAAACCTAAGATCTCAAGCAGAACATGCATGGCGAAAATATAAATTGGTCACTCTTAATGCTGCTAGAACAGCATATTTATCCGGCCTAATAAACAATAATAAACACAAGCCTATATTTCTCTTCGATTACGTGGCTAAACTTACTCAAAAACCACATGCTGTGAGCTGTGCACCCTTTAATACAAATTATTTCTTAGCTTTCTTTTGCAATAAAATTGATGAGATTAGAATCAATATGATCTCTTCATCTCTGGCTTCCTCTGCAAAGTTTATTGTAAAACATCCTTCTGCTGATTCACAGTTAGTCTCAGCTCTTAACACTTTTGAAAGTACCTCTCGAGACACTGTCTAAACTTGTCTCATCCTCAAAACCAACTACCCCCTTCCCGCAAAACCAAAGATCTATGGCCAGTACTGGGACCTACAATGTTAAATATTGTTGTTATAGACCAGTATTCCACCTTTTCAACAATTTGCCGTGCAAATTGTCTCCATGGAAAGGCTAGCAACTTAGGAGGCGCTCGACCGAACTAGTGGTCGAGTGTAGGTTTTGTCCTGTCTATTTACTTCTGCTGTTCTGATATGGCCATCCGGAAATAAGTTTGTTCACTTGTCCAGTCTGCCATAATACTTGTGGGAGCTGTGGGTCCACCAACAGAAAAAACTGTTCCTGCCTTAATGTCTTCCATTGGTATCTTCCATTTACCTCGGGTTTGAAGGCTAGGCAGACAGTCCCTGACAAAGGAAAACAAGAACTGGTCGACTAATATCTGTGAATGTCTCCCACCTTCACCGTCCTAGCAGTTCTGATGCATGCTATCTTAGGAAGGGAGGTGTCAGCTCGCCCCACAAGCAAGTAGTTTCACAGGGTTGATGTCAGCCATGTCAGAGTAAACATACCCTAGGGGTTTTGTGTTCAGGAGACCCTCAATAAAAAATAAGAGGCGACCCTCTTTCAATAAGAACTGTCCTGAACACTTCACCACGTCACTTACTGTTTGAAAGCTGATGGTGGTGTACAAAGCATATTTGATAGAGCAAATCTTTTCATTTACCGCACACCTCCAAAGTGTGGTGCCTGTTGGTGGGTTGAAGCGATAACTGACCTGTTGCTTTGCCGGTTGCTGCTTGAGATCTGGACACATATCAGAGAACGTCTCTCTGAGCTCCCTTTCTCCACCCTTTTTGCAGCCCCATGAAGCTCCTTAGCTGTGACATCCACCAATTTCTTCCAATTATGGAACTGTTTGCTGTCTGGGAGAGGTGTTCTAGGGTAGGTGATACCACAAATAGTGAATTGTTTGAGCTCTGTGACATCCTTTGGTTGGTCTGTGGTGTTTAACAATGAATGCAAAGGCCACTTATCTGGAGGCAGGAGGAGAAACTTTGGTTGTTGGGGCTACATATGATCTGGCCATGATAAAAGACAGGTAAACATTGCCATGGTGATCCACTGAACGCAAATAGAATGGAGACGTAGGGTCTCTGAAGCATTACAAAGGATGTGTACCTCTCTATCCACCTAATGCATACTGCCTTGCCAGTGTTCAATAAATGTCCCCCATTGTTGATTCTCCATAGTTAATAGGTTGATGCTTAAACCCAAGGGTGTCCGTATCACAGTGCCAGCTGAGTCCCAGTGGCAACTCATGTGCCTCTCCTGTGTCCTGTGACAGCCAAAGCTCCAATTTGTTGCTTTGGTGGTAGATGGATAATGACCTCTGACCTGATGTTAGCCCATCGGCAGATCTCAAATCCTCCTGATGCAATAAGCTGTTGTAATTTGTTGACCAACTGCCGGGCTTTCTCAACTGATGGAACACTCTGCAGGTAGTTATCCTCAGTAAAGCACAGTTCAGCTGAGGATGTTGCATCTTCTCCGTGTTCACTCTGCAGTAGAATATGACGGTGAAGGGCAAAGAACACTCAACATCTACTACAGGTAGTTTCAAAAGGGAGCACCTGCCACCCATAGATTGACAGGGCCAAAGAAACCTCAGGTGAGGATTGTCTTCAAGTAGGAGGCACTCCTGATGAAACAACGAGGGATGCACCGATCCGACTTTTTCAGTCCCGATACTGATACCGATGCCTGGGCTTTGTGTATCTGTCGATACCCAATACCGATCCGATACCGTTGAATTAATAATAAACTATATACCTTCCACCTTATACCTTCCGTCCACCATGTGGAAGAGGCTAAAGGCACCAGACTTTCCTAACTAAACATTACTTTCCTAACTAAGACAAAATAATCAAACAGTTACCAATCATTGTAAATCTAAAACAGAATGTAATCAAACTTCTTAAATCAAAATAAATAAAATGTAGATGTAGGATGTGCTGTAGGAAAAAAAACAAAAAAACTAGCTATTTTGTCAATATCGGGGCCGATATCTGATCTTAATATTGGATCGGTGCACCCCTAGAAACAACCCCTTTATTATATTCAACCATGTGACAAAGAAAAATAAACCAGCTTTCTGTGCTCCGAGAGGCAACGACAGGTAAACAAAACGCTGTTCTTTTCTGACAAATCCGGCAACGATATCAAATGTTTGATGCCTCGAAATATGTGCTGGGACCCTATTTGTAATGTTGCTGAAGTTTGGTGCTGTTCTGAGCATTATTTGTGGCTTTTTGATGCTTTTTTTATACTTGGACCCATTTACTGCAATGTATTGTTTGCATGCGGTCGTATCTGAGGATGCTAAAACTACGTAAGCTAGCGGTCTGCAAACTTTATCTCTCGAGGGGGGGTCCTACTCAGTGTCATGGTGTATTATAACATGGATTAAATTTACACCGGAATATCCCTTTAAGCAAAGTCTGTGGCTCTCAATTTTTTATGCTAGGGTCTCTTGGAAATTTCAACTTCATCCAGTGAAAAATAAGCAATTGGTGAGGCTCAGAATACACATACAAGGAAGCACAAAAATGTTGAAATTTTGCTCAGAGGACTAAACTTAAAAAGTATTTGAAATAAGCCTCTAGGAGTTTGTAAGGTCCTATGGAATACATTTCCACTGCTATGCGGATGACACATGTGCCCACAAAAGCTGATGATAAATCTCAAATCACGAAATTAGAGATCTGCTTGTACACAGTGAAGATATGGATGTCAGAAAACTTCCTGCTCCTAAACTGAGATGCTGGTCATCGCCCCCGCTAGACAGAGACACCATGTTCATAAGGTGACCGTAACTCTCAACAACTGTGTTATTTCTCAAAGTTCAACCGGCAAGAACCTAGGTGTTACTTTTCATTCTACCCTCTCTTTTGATCAGCACATCAAAGAAATTACCAAGCTCGCTTTCTACCACCTGCGCAATATAGCTAAAATTAGGTCCTTCCTGTCCACGGTGGACGCAGAGATCCTGATTCATGCCTTTG
>OMLP01046979.1:0-14697 GCA_900302685.1 Spondyliosoma cantharus
AGGGTAACTCCACTAATTTTGCACATTAAAGTGTATTTGCCGGTTTTGGAGCGTACAACTGTTTATGTGAAAAAAGCCAGAATTAACTTGTTATGGCTCAAGAGGAACGTTCACTTAATCTGATTAATTTCCTCCAGTGATGTCACTCAGTGGCACTGTGGGGTATTGTAGGTGCCCATTTTTTTTAAAAGGAAGAAGACTATGTTGTTGAAAGAGATCCATCAGTTTTTATGATTCATTTTTAAAACTGCTTTTCAAAATCAGCATCTACATTACCCACAATGCAATGTAGCCACTGAGTGACATCACTGGAGGAATTCTGTCAGACTAATTGCAACTTCCTCTGAAGCCACAAAAAGATTAATGCTACCTTTTTTCCCCATATGCAGTAGTACTCCCCAAGACCTGATAACACACTTTAATGTGTAAAAGCGGTGGAGTTGCCCTTTAAGTTAGTACTGATCGTAATGTTCATAAATCCTGCTGATTGTGCTGGTCAGCCTGTGCATTTTGTACTGTTCTGAAGAACAATAAAACTCAGCTGTAAATAAATAAAACTTCTATTCAGCCATCTCTTCCTGTTTCACTGTTTTTCTTTTCCTTGTATGCGTGTGGTTGTGTGTGTATATGTTCCCTTAGCAGGGGTCGTTAATTACCGACTGTGACAGATGTGAGTCCATCGTGCATAATTTCGGCATGAACAACTAGCATGAACATGAACCTGTGAACCTGAGCAAAACAACAGGGGATGAAATGTACTTCACAGAAGTATGAAAAAGATATTCAAGCTTAAAACATAATCTGATGACAGGTAAGGTGATAGAGACGGGAAAGGCAGAGGAGGAAGGAGAAGAAAAGAGCAAGGAGAGAAAGGGAAGATGCCGTTTGGCCACTAGTGAGGGGGCCTGAGTTTGACAGATGCTTTCAGTGATGACCATCTGCCCTGAACAGCAGAGGTGCTGAACTGCAGGTTTTAAAGCTGCTCCTTCCAACAGCTCCAAATGAAGCCGAGGAGAGGACCTCTGGACAAAAGGTTGTGCTGAGAGAGGAGCGAGGGCCACGCCACCGCTGTACAACTTTAATTTATGATGGATGAGAGCGGAGGAAAGGTCAGGTGGTGATAAATATGAGAGCGTTTGTCCCGGGAGGTCATCAATTATGCCGCGGCTTCTAACTTTCGATCTTGCGGGCGAAATGGATCTCTTCTTTGTAAGAAAACTATCTCTCAGAAAATTGGAGTGTATTAATCAAATTGGCGACGAAGGAGGGATGGAGTGTGAGGGGGAGACGTATCAACTTAAATCTGAGCCGTGATCCATATCCAAGTAGGGGGCTCAC
The DNA here is from genome assembly GCA_900302685.1 of Spondyliosoma cantharus. Lineage (NCBI taxonomy): Eukaryota > Metazoa > Chordata > Actinopteri > Spariformes > Sparidae > Spondyliosoma > Spondyliosoma cantharus. The sequence goes on from OMLP01046979.1 coordinate 1,339, forward strand.
GCTGTGTTTTCGATGCGTGACTGTGTCCTCAAACAGCATTACTAGGTACAGGAAGCGCCTTAAGGTTTCATTTTGTTTGGAGTAAATACAACAAAAGTTTTTTAGCTTGACCAGAAAGTTTTTAAAAACCTCCCACGAAGCCAATGACTCTGCTAAACAATGAGAAGGTCATTTATTGCCTTTTTTAAGGGAAATAATTAATTATAACAACTGTGGTCATGGCTGGAAAAGTGCTGGAAATCTGTTTACCACAACATTCTAACAAAAACCACATTGAATTTATGAAGTTTGAGTGCTTGTACATCCCTCCAACTCTTAACAGCCACTATTTCATTGAAGCCTCTCAGAGAAATAGGTTAAATTCCTTCCCAAGGTAGTGAAATACAGAGCTCTCTTCTTGAAAGGGCCAAAAGCAACGACAATAAGATCACAGTGGCTGACCTTTGACCGAGGCCACCGTCCTTTTATCATCGCCGTCCTACCCCTTTTCTTCCCCGTGGCAAAAAACTGCCACTCCGGGAAAAGTTATTAGCCTCCCTCTATTGTTTCACAAACTCAGCCTGGTAATATAGAAAAGATTGCGATGATTATGGGATAAACTGAAGAAAAAAGAAAGCAGGGAGATGGGAAAAAAAAGGGAAGATATGGGTTGATGGGACAGGAAGTAAAAGTCCCAATGCTTTCTTCCCCGGTGAGTGTATATCAAACTGGAGCTGACGGGGTAATGGTCTTTTTATTCAGCTGACAAGAAGCCGGGATGTCGAGCCCCCTTCCAATCGATGGGCCTCCATTGTCTCCCTGCTAGCCCACATAGACAAAAAAAAACCTTTACTTAAATTATCTGCTACAGCCCCAAACAGCTGTTTTTAACACAGTTGAAAAGATAAAGAAATATATTAGTGAGGCCTCTGTAGCAGTGGTGACCCCAATGAAAATGTATCACCCTTGTGCCACCTCTAATTTCAGCCCCCAGCAGCTTTTACTAGTGCTATGGGTTTTTAATTGTGGTCCCCCTTTGTGTTTTGGCCTTTAAATGAGTCATTCATTCTATTTAAACGGCCCAGCATGTGCACCATAGTGGCTATTAAAGTTGTTATGTTAAACTGTGTTCTTGTGGGGCTAACCAAAATAGTCAAATTCAGTGGAATAAATGTTTTCTGTTTTTTGTTCTTTCTTTCTCTTTTGAGAATATTTTTAAGATTACAAATATGCTTTTAATTCTCAAAAAAAAAAAAAATCATTTGAGGACAATAAAGTCTAAAATCATATGTAGTAGTGTATCATTCTTTTTTTTTTTTTTATCCTTTTTAAATCATTGTGTTGCCTTTTTTCCAAAATAACACTGACTGATGGCTCTTAAACAGTAACAGTATATTTCCCCTGTCACTTTTAATTGTGTTTATCTCACCTCCCCACCTGCCCATAAGTCTATGTTTGCAGGGGGACATCTTGACTGCTAGAAGCCCCGCAAGAAAAACTAACAAAAAAACAGCCATTAAATCCCGGGTCAACAGTCATATTTTGTATGTGACTTGCTGTTGCAATAAACGGCCTTTGTGGAAAAAAACCTGAGAGACAAGTGCCACATAGAAATACCAAATAAAAGATTCACAATCCAAAAAAATCCCTTTTGGTTGGTCATGCACTTGAACAAGGGTACGGAGTATCGGGCCGGCTATTATTGTCACCACCCCAACCCCCCTCCAATCAGCAAAAGAAAAAGGGGTGGAGGTGGTGGTGATGGTGCAGCGAGGGGGCTCCATTCTTGCCTCTCTAGTCCCAGGGTATGGTGTAGGGGTCTCCTAAATGTGCCATGTCGTATTGATCCATATGATCCTTCAAAAAAAACACAAAAAAAAAAAAACAGCCAGACTAGCACTTACACAGCACCCCAGCTGAGTAAGGGCTATTGCTGCATTACAAAGCTAATCAATTGTCTCTGTACGGAACGGCTTGTCTTCCACATGACAATGTCAGTTTTTCTGGCTGCCTTGTTTTCCTTTGCAGAATCTTAGCAAAAATGCATCCTGAGGATACTCAAGGATGTGTTGGCATATTTCTTTTATGCTTTTCATTTTTTTATAATTACAAAACAATATGTTCATGTTTAGCAATACGTTTCTCTCTAGCACTTGATACTAGTAGTAAAAGTCACATACTTTAATGTTTAACTAATGCATGACTCATGATGATTTAAAGCACGGATCATTCCTGGATGCATTATGAATTCCTTACCGTTAAGAAATGATGACATGAACATGACTTTAAATGATTAATTTGCACTTAATGGACCATTGAATGTTAATTCACGTTAATTTTGTTCCCTTAACATGAAAAACTGACCGATCATGTTGTTCTGATGTAATAGCCCCTATTGGAACGTATCATTTTACTTTTCATTTATTAATTTTACACTAACTTCCATTAATATTCTCAACTTCTTTTTAGTTTTCTGTCGCTGTTTGGTTAGTTTTAGGGAACTAAAATACTTTGAGGGATAAATACTTGGTTAGGCTAAGGCAACAAAAATACTTGGTTAGGTTTAGGCAACAAAAATATTTGGTCATGTTTAAGACAGCAAACTACTTGGTTAGGTTAAGGCAGCAAAAATACTTCATAAGGAATAAGGGACAAAATAGTCCCTTACAGACCGTCAAACATGTGTTTGTAAGGAGAACTTCTACCATGTGCGTGTTGTTATCTTTTGCTCCCTGAGTCACTTAGCCATGACAGACCAACATATGATTGGTCAGTGTCATCGATGGCCCTTAAACAACAGTAAATATAATCAATAACACCAATACAGCAATATCAGAGAGTGTGTTAATTCACAGTTACTGAATCGATATTTGACCAAATTGGCTGGATTCAAGTTACATAAAACTTTAGTTCAGACCCATGTATTTGGTCAGCCGCTCTGAAAGCAGAACTTTCTCTGCTCTTCTAGAGACATGAGGCACATTTTCTGATCATCAGATGTAGACTTTTTACATGATGAATGTAAAATCAACTTTTATAGAACTGAAAACTGGCTAACTTGATTCATGTATGAAGTCATGTGAATTAACTTCCATTAGCTGATGATCTAATCACGTGGAGTTATAGCACCTTGATCATTTGTTACTGGAGAGCTGCAGGAATTCATGATATGCCTAGATTTATTGATGCTTTAAAGTATCACAAGGCATGCATTAGTTAAGCATTAGTTTGTGATTTGTGTCGTTAGTATGAAGTGTTATCAATTTCTCTTGTGTAGTACATAAATACACTTGAGGGCATGCATTTTGCAGAATGACGTACTTCAGTGCATGTTGTCTGAATGTAATTTTGTTTACAGAGCTTTCTCTATCAATGTGGTAATGAAACCACAGTTACATAAATGGGACTCCATGTGTTCTTGTAACCATATTCTTTTTTTGTGTGTGTGTGTGTGTGTGTGTGTGTGTGTGTGTGGGGGGGGGTAAATTGACAACTGATTAAAAAATGTACAAAAAAGCAAAAACAAAACACTTACCGCAACCATTCAGCTGTGAGGACTTCCATGTTTCTGGGATAATGTGTATGACTGAGAAGGATTTGTGAATGATTAGCATTTAATTTGCTGCCAGCTGTGCCTCATGAAATCAATTTGGTTGACATTTTGAACTTTAACCAAAGCCATGTATGCCCAAATTAGAGATCCAATATTCGCCCTTTTTTCCCGCTTGCTACATTTCAGCTGCTCCTACAGGAATCTGGTTTTGGTTTTTGTAAAAACACCACGCCTTAGCTCCCACAGCTTGCAAAATGACATGGATTTACTTCAGCTGGCTAAAACAATTTCTCGTCTGCAAAAATGACAATCAAAACAACTTCTGTTCTGTAACGTGTTATTTCAGAATCGTCAAACAGATGCAGAAAATCCCAAAAGAAAGCCGAGTGGAGCGTGAGAGGAGAATTTGGTTGACCTCAAAACTTCTTGCACTGTTTGTAATGTTTTGGCCCAACACACCGGAGATACTACCAAAGGTCTGGTCACTGTGTTATCTAACAAGTTCAATTCAAGCGGGGAAACATGGTGATAGAAAATGATGAAGAAAATATATAAGAAGACCAGTTTTCAGAACTACATGTCTGCTTTGGAATTGTAAGCACGCAGGTTCAAGATGTCATCCTCATACTTGGTTCGTGCAGTGCGAGCAGAAGGGGGAGAGAGAAAAAAAATGGAAACTCGCAGCACTCCGTTTTTCTGAAAGCTAATATGTGACCCACTGATGAAAAGTTCCTCCTTTGGAATTAAGTTGAATGTCCAGCGTTATCTCTCTGCTGGAATTTCTCTTATCGCCCCGAGGGAAGTGAGTGACAGATTGATGCAAGTTCTTACCTGAGCCTCCCCACGTACCCTCTATATGTATCCTGCAACGGACAGATACTGTTAGTGCACCTCGCTATTTTATACTTAGACCTCTCAAAGGCTGTTGAGAGACGGGGGTAAGAGAGATGGTCCCGGGCATCCGTGTGCTTGGGTGGGAGGGGGATTTGGTTTCAAGGGATGTGGGTCTTTGTCTTCAGACCAAAATAATATCGTTCCGCAGCATGCAGCCATATTAAAGGGATTATGGGGACATATTTCACATTTTATTAAGGTTTAAAAAATATATATTTTCAGCAAAATCACCATCTGAATTGAATGATACTAGTCAAATAACTTTCAACAAAATACACTTTAAAATACACCCAGGTATAACCACAGCACATGTTTCTTGGCACTGGAAGTCAGGGTTGTCATTTATTAGATTTTAACAATTGTTAATGTGCTCACATCCCTGGTTCCAATAAATTATAACAAAATACAGTTTAAAATACATTTAGGTTTAAGCCGCAGCTCATGTACCTGTGCAAGGTCAGCATTGTCATTCATTCGATTTTAACTATTGTGAATGTGCTCATCGTTTCTGGTTTAACATCTTGGTTTTGATTCTTGACATTATTTCAGAAAGTAACAATGACTTTTAAAGCAAAACTGATTTGTGCTGCCATTAAGAGTCATTTAGTGGAAAAATTGAAATATGAAATATGTCTTTTGGCGATAAAAATAAGAGGTAAAGAATACATTTTCTCTGTTTTGACTGAGTTCACTGTGTAACTTCAGTTAGATCTGTTAGCATTAGCTTGACAGTGGGATTTATCGACATGACTCTAGCCAGACGTTTGATAGAGGGTTTGATAATCCATCATTTATTACCAATGTCTTTCACAAAGCTCAACCACACTCTGGCCGGCCATATCAGAAACACATGTGCGTTGACGCGTGCATAACCAGCAATGTAACATTACAGCAGGTCCAAGCTTTTTTTTGAGAACCAAATCAACATGAGTGTCTTTCAACAAATAACTGCCTTATGAACTTGTAAGCAGTTCCAGTTTTGAGCTGGGTATTGGTGCCCAGCCCTGCGGTGAGTTATCGTTTCCTCAGAGTGACATTTTGATATCCTCAAATGACCTTAATGGCAGGAAGAGCTGCAGACAGCCACGTGGTGAGCACATGCACGCACACACATAGTCTTTAACCGGGAACAAAGGGCTGTAAACGCTTATGAAGTGGCACCACTGTCAGACTACATTAACACTTTACATTAGCATACACATCGTGTGATATCAGTGTTCTTAGGTATGTACCAGCTATATTAAACTGTATCACTTCCTCATCATTCTCATACATTATCTGATGTGTTCTGAGAGTGCGATTAAACATGTGATCTTTAATGTTTTACACATTTTTATTGGGCAAATAACCTGGGTTAATGGGTAAAAAAAAAAAGCCACTGAAATACACGAACCTATCCTATGATACACTGCATGTGCAAATTAATTCACGATGGCTGCAAACCCAGAGCCTTTTTAACACCATTAAAGAAAGCATTAATGGCATGGCTATTTTTACTCACTCAGTGAACTGAATGAACCCCAAAATGCTGCACTTGCCACATTTTTAAGGCTGACGTACAGCTACAGATTCACTGGCTAAAACCACTGCTTTAAATTGATTGCCTTCGTCCCCAGGTAACGGAAACTTAAGATGCCTCTGTCATCCACTTTAAGATGCACTTGGATTGGCTGTGGGTTACGCCTGATTAGTCAGCCTGCCAGAACAGCTTCAGACTGCTTTATTCGCTGGTAGGAGTGCTGACTGCGTGCCCCTGGACCAGGACCACCAATTACTGTATGAGAGGTTATGATCCGAGATCAGTACTTCTGTTTAAAGATGCTTTGGGAGTATGGATCGTGGCAGTTCAGTTCTCCACACCCACAAGTAACTTTATAACCTTTGTTGAGCCGTGAGTAGAGTTAAACTTCTGACTTGTACATTGTGTGATCCAACCTTTTTAATAGTGCACAATAACTGCGGAGCTTGTAGCCTGTGAGCTGGGTGAAGAGAGGGCTTTTTTTTTGTAATTACAGAGTTTTAGAGTGTGCCGACATTTGTGATATTTGAGAAAACCGCATTAACAGTGATCAAAAGTTGACATCCTGACAGTATATCTCGAGCCGAAGCGCAAAAGCGCTCACCGTGACCTCTGACCTTACACTAGTCTGAGGAGATCAGAACAGCGGAATACATCTAAAGCTGGGGTGCTGAAGTTGAATCCCTTCAGCAGAGCTATCGGAAGGATCTACCTCCTTCTGCATACCAAGACGGGGCTTATACCTTGCCAATAATCTGCACCTGGACAGTGTTGTTCTACTTGTGAGCTTATCAGAGAATTCATACATTTTATCATTCGCCAGGTGCAGCCAGGACATGGTTTAAGGCAGACAAGGTCTCTGTTATCAAGAGTATATATCTCAGTGTCTGATGCCAGGGATTCAAAGGGGAAATGACGGCGTTGGTGCAGCGGATAATGTACAGTCTGCTGTTTTGGTTGAGAACCAGGACAAGGTGAGCACACACGGTGCAGTACAGCCAAAATACATAGGATCAGGTTCACAGTCAGGGTTGGGATACAGTGGCTAATTAACAGTCAAAAAATCCTAGAGCTGCAATATTAAAGTTTTGCAACTTGATTATTCCCAGTTACTTTTGAATTATTAAATAAAGAAGTGCAAATAAATATCAACAAGATGACTTTTATTTAATCTTAATAACGTGTGAACTGTTGTCATGATTACAGACTAGAATATCATTCATTATTTCAAAATTGTAATCCTGTTACTGAATGTATCTGTAATCTAATTACATATTTTATGTAGCTTTACCAGAGTACAGTTACTTTTTTTCCTGTACCTAAGTACGTAATTACATCTATTTCCTTACTCCCCAAACCTTTTCATACTGAGTAGTTTTAGATGTAGTTCTAGCAGCAATGTAACATAGAACGTTTGATATCAAACATAAAGTAATTAAAGAAAATAGTCTAACAACGTGATTGTTTTCCCTTCTCTATAAAGTGAACTGTGGGAACAAAACAAAATATTGTACAGCGCTCACCATGAAAACAAAAGGATTTTAAGTGTAAAGGAGACAGGTACTTAAAATGTATGACAGCAGAGAAGAGCTGATGGACCAAAGATCAGCTACAGATAAAATGGGATTTTCGTGTGAGGTACAGTGCCTAAAAAGACACCAGAGATCAAGAATATTACTGTAGGACCATGGGAGCTGGGCAGAGAAGATGACGAGACACTGGGGATAAATAATTTCTATATAATTAGAGCCCAACCAATATATTGCTGTTGGCTGAAATTAGTATCAATGTGTATGTCCATGTATATGTTCCGATATGTAACCTTTAATGAAATATTCAGTGAAGTTTGCTGTTTCAGTGCACTGATGACATAAATGCCCCCATTAGTAATATCCGCATCGGACCCAAAAATCCAGTATTGGTCGAGCTATAATGATAAAAAAGATGTTTAGACACTAGACAACTTTTCAATATTCTCTTAAAGTGCATTTTTTTAATCCAAGCTCTGATCATTATAAATGTCAGGTAACTGTGTGCCTAACTTATTTAAAGTAACATTAGATCTCTAAATACTGCTACACAATTTATTCCCAGTTGACACGTCATCCATCTTGATCATATTCAGAGAACACAGTACCTGTAACCTATATTCCAGCGACTCCACCAGCCCTCTCATGGGCAGAAAAGGAGAAGGAGAGAAGACAGTAAAGCAGAAGGAGATCCATCAGGTGATGTATTACCCTGTAGGCATTGTAATTTGTTATATAAGCTTCATGTAAGCTCGGCAGCAAGATTAAAGACCTCCAGCTCAATGTATCAGTCACCCGTCAACTGCTGGGTCAATTTCCCTTTAACCCTTGTTTTGTGGTTCATAACCCTCTTACAAATATGACACTGTCAATCAAAATGTAGTGGCCGAGCATTCGCCGACCGCCCCGCTCTCTTTCTGCCACGTTTGAAATCAGCTTGTCCACAATTCATCCAGAGAAAAAGAGAAATGTGACAAAACGCCATGCTTCACACATCTGTCAGTTTCATTGTATTTCTCGAGATTATAATGTTATTTATCAGAATGGCACAGTGTGTTTAAATTGCTCTCCAAAATGAAGTAAATTTCATTCTAAATCCCACAAATTAATGGTGCTTTTGTCATGCTGTGTGTTCTGCGTGTCGGTGGTTTGCCTCCCAGTCAGTTTTTTTTTTTTTTTCTTCCTGGATTTGGGAAACAGCCGTCTTGAGAGGCTCACCCGTCATTAGCAGCCAACAGACATTGGACGCATTACACACTGTGACATAAATGACTAAATGAATCAGCACATCTATTAAAGGGTGCGCTCCCTCCTCGGTGCCTTGGTACGATAAGCCCATATTTTGTTTTGAATCCTAATGACTGGCGTAGGTGTGCATTCATCATGGATTATTGGGGACTTAATTTAATTGAGCTGAAGCGATCGCCTGTAAATCACATTACACTGTCATTTCTCTTTACAGCGAGGAGACAAAAGCCCCCGCTGGCTGTGACTTGACAAGACACCAAGGTGGGTGTTCTAGCAGGCAGCTCAATCCCGCCGACGGAAAAGAGGGAGTAATGAGGATTAGAGCTGCGTATTTATAATTCAAAATAACGCCTTTGAATATCAATAATGGAAATGACTGTGCACACAATGAGAGCTGTTATAATGTTTGATTGTTGTCATTGGATATCTGCTCGAGCTGCTGCTGTAGCTCTTTGTCTAAATCCAGTTAGCATGGTGATAAACCGGGGCCTGATGGTGTTTACTCTGGAGTAGCGGCGGCACGGCTGGAGGAATGCTCTTATCGCTGTTATTGCCCACCGCTTCACACAGTTGGTGAACAAACCGGCCAGGAAAATAAGAGCTGACAGTGCTCAGCCCCCTCAGGTGCCTGCAAGCCTCATTCTCTGGGCTAATGTCCATCAATATCGCTCGTTATTCAAATGTGATGAAGGGGATATTGTTAGACGGCGAGAGCCAAGTGGCAGTGTTATTTTGACCTAGTGTAAATGTCGCAACCTTGCCCCGGTACCTTTTGCTTTACCGTAGCGGTCTTGGTGTAAATAATGGGCCCTTGGGTGTCAGGTTTTTACAAGATGCCTGTCTATAAATCAGCTAGGCTTGGCCTTGACATCAATTTTAACATGGGAAATTGACACCTGGCTAATTTACAAGGAGATTGTGAAACAGAAAAAGCGATTAAAAAATAATGTGCATCTGTTGCAACACATGTTGTAAATAAAAATAGTTTGTGGACTCAGGAGGCCGGCACCCATGTAAATGATTCATCAGTCATTGTGCGAATGCTTAAAAAAAGACATTGAGCTGATTCATGTTTATCCAGGCTGCAAATATTTTGAGGGAAAAACCTTTAACTCACCAAATAAAGAATGCTTTATGATGTGAAGTCAGTGTTGAGAACTGCAAAAAAGCGACTCTATAAAGAGACTGCGAGGAAGCGACAGTGTACTGCACAGGCCCTCTGTATTGAGAGGAGGAGGCCAAGTGTATTGTATCCCATAACCTCCTGTTATTGCCACACAACACAAGCGGCGGTGGCGGGCCCCAGCCACTATGATGGAGCACCCTTCTCCCCCTGAGAAAGAATGTTTGCTTACTATTTCATCATCCCCCCGGGGCCACAGGAAAATAAGCCCATCAGTTGTCATTGTGACAGGATAAAAATGGAGCCGTCATATTTCAGTAACACAATGCAGGCGAAAGGGAACGAGCGAGGGAGAGGGACAGTGAGGGAGAGTGCCATCTCCCCTATCCAGCGAATGAATTATGGACCAGCTTCTTTCTCACGCAAAGACTATAAGTTAATATTATCTCCTCAGGATAATTATAGCAAAGTTCAATTACTGACCCAGCATTACCGTGTGGCCCTGCACCACGGGTTCTGACACACACCCCTTTTACACATTTATCTTTTCACTCCAACATAGTAAATCTGCATGATGGCAGTGATTTATCTACTGGTGCCCGGGCCCTAGCTCCGCCACCATTCTTCTTCTCATGCAACGATTGGCCTGGGTCCCTTGAGTCCCCTTGAGCTTAATGTAAGCTTTTCTTTTTACACTGTGTTTTCGGACCAATTTGTGTCCCCCCTTTTGTCTTCAATGAATGGGGCAGAGGTCTGGGATTTTGAAATTTACTCCACAAGATGTATGAACCGGTGATTCCTATAAGAGGGGGCACATGAACTCCGCCGCAAATCCTCTGGGTGCGCCACAACAACTGCATTGTGTCGGACTACCCTGAGCTCTTAACAATACCGCTGCTGAGCACGCATCTCGGATGTTCTGTGTGAAAACCTTGACATTGACTGCAATTGAAAGCAACACATTGTCTAGTCAGTGCAGACGGCATCTTGTTGGCTCTGTTAGCGCCGGACTGTATTGGTGTTCTCGTGCACAATGCCGATGGTTGGAGGACTCTGAAATGAGCGAGGGCAGAGCTTTCGAGCCGCCCCAGAGACGTGTCCTCAAGTTCACGGGGATAAATAGCGGGACGACTTAAGGGGTGCCCCTCCAAGGGCCCGCAGTTTAAAATGCAAGGTTTCACAAGGAGGAAAAAAAAGACAGCTGGTTATAGTTTATTTATTCAGCCTCACTCACAGTAAATTATGAAAGCGATGATTGCAAATTGCATTTTTATGACAAGATTGGGAAAAAAAAAAACGCCTGTCAGTCTCCTCTTGCAGTTAAACCATTTAGACTCAGTCTTTGTCGATGTAAAATGAACTTTTTTTTTTAAGTGATTTATTCTAGGTTTACAGACTTTGTTTCCAAATAAGATCTGCGAATGGACAACAAGATAAGCCAGGTTTAGGGATAAAATCAGTTGTATACAGTGGTGACATTTTTCAAACAACTGCGAGGATATCCTGTGTGTCACCGGCCTTCCTATACAACTGTACATTTGGGGGGGAATTACATCTAAAAGATTAAATAGGAATATCAAATTAGGAAGCATACATTACAGAACAATATGTAAGTCAGCCACTTTTATATCACACAGACTCTTACTCCCAGTGTGACATTTGATCTACAGCATATTATATCCCGTACTCAGTCACAGGCTATTTGCATAAGAATTGACTGTCTGCCTACTAAGCAATGGCCCGCTTAAAGACTCAGCTGAAAATGTGTGCGTGTCACGAATGCGAACGTCTAAATCAAGTCAGAGTCTGGCCCCTCATATTCCACAACAATTATTTGGCAACAGCGCGATAGTCACATTCAAACAAATCAAATTTCATTTTTATGAGACACATGTTAAAGAGGTGTACACTTTCAGTAATTATTCTGTAAACTCGGCCCCATATTTTCATGCAAATGTATTAGATAGTGACACGTCAAATATGAAATCCAATTTGTTGGTTATGAAACACATGTAGGGAAGAAATGTGTACACTAATTATTTCTGGGGCATCCTGCTATCCCCCCCCCCGTCCCGTCCTCCTCGTCCTCCTCCGCCTCCTCCTCCACCACCACCGCCCGTTTCATACACAAACTGAACTGGATATTACATTTGCTTAAAACTCAATCACGGAAAAATGAAGACTCGATTTGAAAAATTTTAATAAAGATAAGTTGCCTCTATCATTGAATCAGGGAATGCTAATCGGCGCTTTCATTCGGGTGGCGGCAGATAATGTCACCCTAGCTTGAGGCTCTTATTTTGCAATAAAGCATTTACATTCTAATGATTTTATTATAGCTTATACAGGCTGTCAGCGACAGACCAACTGAGCCGCGGCCCCTTCCTCCCAGCCTCTCCCATTCAAATCGCCTGGCAAATTGTATCAGCTATCAGCTCATAGTGCTTTTATCAAGCTGGCCCAGTGGCAAGCCAGGGCCCACCACAATGAGATGTCTATTGCTTGAAGAGTCTGTATTTAATCATTTCTGCTCGCCGGTATTGTTCTGCTTACAGTGCATAAATAAGTGCTTCAAATAACCCCGGAGTGCCACTGACAATGAAACAAAGTATCTGTCTTATTTATCTTCCTTGCATTCTTCACTGCGCTCCCTTATATATTTATATATAAATATATATATTTATTTTTCTCTTTCCACCACTTTCTTTATTTGCTCCAGGCAATGTTTCTTATTCACTCACCTATCATCTTGGAACAGTCTGGAATTACTCACTGATGAGTCGAAAGCTTTTGAGATATAGATAAACAAAAGGCAGTTTTGAATGGCAAAAACCTCCACTGCCTGACAACTCTATTAGAGAGTCATGTGGAGGAAAAAATGGAATTGGACTTGAGCCAGTTCCTCTGGAAGTGAGGAATTGTTTAATCTTTCTGTTATGGGGAGATGAGCACAAAGTGGCCATATATGAGCTTACATCACCGTGCACCAAGGTCTCCTACCTAAATGCCAAAATGAGTTATTTGTTGGTGCCTTCCTAAAGGGCCGGTAAGCATTTTCTGATCTGCCAGTCATATGGTTAAGATGATGCAGATTTTAGGCAACAAAACATATTTAGTTTTGGCTTTGGTCATGATTGAGTTTATAGTGAAACTGTCATCATCTTATAGGCAGCCATATCGATAGAGGACACAATATATTATCAGCTTATCAATATCTGTGCGTGACCTTGACCTGTTGTGTTTACATGCAATTTTTGGTCAAGGATCCCAAGAGTCTGTTTGATTTATTATTATATATTATTCCGCATATACTGCATATTATTATTCCGTTCCGTTTTCTATTCCGCTTTTTTCCCTCACGGGGTCACAGTGATGTTGCCCCCTTTTTCAGGGGGATTACTGGAGCCTATCCCAGTTACTCGATGGGCGAAGGCCAGGGTACACCCCTGAATGAGTCGCCAGCTCATTGCAGGACCCTTACTGATGGCAGAGGCTGCCAACTGCACATCAGGAG